>SNQN01001869.1:23731-36732 GCA_008642245.1 Bassia scoparia
CTCCATGGGAACAAGCACAACAATGTCAGCAAAACTCGAATCTTCATTTCTTCTCAAAGAAACATTGTTTCTAAGAACTCAGCATCACGAAACTCTGACATAGAATAGTCCTTCAACGACATGAACCTGTAYGCTGCACCATTCTCTACATGCCCCACAAACACTGCATCGAAGAATCTGAACTCAACTGTAGGACACTTGAATGATAGCGGACCCACCTTGACCAGACARCTCCACASTTTCAAACAACTCAAGTTCGGAGCATAACACTTCCACAATATTACTCTTACTAATAAGAAAGAAAGAGGAAAAGGAGATGTTGCCATTAACCTTTATAATAAGGGTAAATTGGTCATTTCGTTCAAAATTTCTCACTAAAAATGAAAAGTAAATTAAAGTTGCTAGTACTATGATATTTACTTAAATGACAAAAGTTGCTAGTAAATTAAAACGGATGAAATTTTTTAAAAGAAAACGTTTCCGTTCAACTAAACAGATCCTTACCTTAAGTTGATTCATTTTCAATTATTGATCTTTCATTGATTTGCATGATGCATCTTCCAACAACTAATCAAATGACCGTAAACGAAAAAGATTAATTAAATTAAAGTACTCCATATTACGAAAAAGATAAATCACGACTTGTCTGGTTCAGTGAATCATATTATTAGCAATGTGATCCTTAATTCAAAAAAAAAAAAAATAATAATATCGGATTTCCTCGTTATTCATGATGGAAGATATCATACTTGATAGTTTTTTTTTTTTTGAAAGGATATCTTACATCATAGTTGAGACTATATTATATTATAATTCATGACTATATCCTTCGTTTTTTTTTTTCTATCGTACTCCTTTAGACATGTGTATGGTATAATTAATTGACAGTTGTACACCTAGCTGTAGGAAATATAATAGTCTTACTGTTTATCAAACATTTGAATCGAAATAATGAACCAATTTACCAATTTGTTGTATCGTGGTATGAAGGTCACTGCTTTAAAAGCAAATTCTTCCAACACCCAGTGTAGGATCAATAACGAACGCCCCCCAAGGTATACACAACGCCCCAAGATCGTACACTCGAAATTGAGGATGGAGTTCCTCAATAATTGTTAATACACTCTCTAAAGTGTTTCTAGTGTTTTTGGATTTTTTTTCTGTGAGTTAGATAGGTCAAATATATAATACTCCAACAAGAAAAAACCTTATAAAATTGTCAATGTGGGACAAGTGTATATATATAACTCCAATAAGGAAATTCCTTGTCAAACTACCAATGTGGGACAAGTATATATATGTTTAATAACTCCAATAAAAATAACTTTATCACACAACCAATGTGGGACAAGAAAACCAACATCCAAAATGACTTACCTTTTCACCGAAAATGGATTACATTAGGAGGTAACTCCTACACTAGCTAGTTACAATACAATTCATTTTTCAATTTGAAAGCACTATTGAATTATTACTTATTAATTAATTATTAAGTGCAAATGAAAAATAATGTTAACAAAGAAAATAAAATGTGTGTTATTGTTGATATAAATTAAGAAAAACAAAAACCTACAAAGGCAATCGAATATTTTGTGACGGATTGAATGAATTAGTGGAGTCTTTTTTAGTATTGTAATATTGTGTATWGTGCATTTGTGACTTTGTGAGTAGTGCTTTATTGAGACTCACGTGTATAGTATTACACTATTACTTGCAGGATGGCGATCGATCGATTGTTATAGGCATTGGCATTTGGCATGTCAGCATGTGTAAAGTTTAACAATGGAAAAAAATACTCCCTTCGTTGCGTATTACTTGAAATATTTGAACTAGGAAAAATTTTTTGACAAAATTTCTTAATTGTAGATAAGAGTATAAAGTAAGAGAGAAAAAATGAATAAAGTAATGAGTGAGTATAAGATTAGGAAAAAGTAAGAGAGAGAAATGAATAAAGTAATAAGTTGGTGTAAGATTAGGAAAAAGTAAGAGAGAAAAAAGTAATAGAAAAGTGAATAAAGTAAGAAAAAACTTACTAAAAATGAAAAAAAAAATGTTTCAAGTAATATGTAACACCCATTTATAGCAAATGTTTCAAGTAATACGTAACGGAGGGAGTACTTACTTTATTGGCTAAGCATACTGTTGGAATTATTAGTGAATGCAAAGGGTAAAAGGTTTACTAGGGTTTTGTTCATTGTCCCACATGGATAGAATATCAAGAGTTCCCTTTCTTTATTAAGGAGTTAGTGCATTGTATTGTTTGAGGCTTAGTGAGTACGGTGGTATTGGGTATCTCCACGCGCGTGCTGCCGTCCGTCTCGAGCTTGTGACAAGTGTGCGGTGGCTTTATTTTTACGTCGAGTTTCTTTGTTTATTTTTAGGCAGTTACAGAATTGAATTCTTGTAACCATTGTTGATTAATTTCATCCTTGATTCTCGCCCAAGTTTTAGAGGCAGAAATTGTGATTTAGGGAGTAAGAATAGTAGTGCAGTGTAAGAAAGTTGGTGCAGTGTGAAATTTTGGAAGATTTAATGAAAGTGCGAATTGAACTAATTCACATCCACAAATCACCATATTATGCACGTGTATTTTTTGGTTTTTTTCCTATATACCCCTCCCATTATAACCCTCGTATTACTCACACACCACACCACACCACCACTCTCGATCCTTCCCTCTTTAACTCAAACACAACTTCAAACTGACCCATTAACTTCGCCCCACTGTAGTCCCCAGGCCACACCGCCCTGAAGCACCGATGTGCCTCTACCAATCGTCGCCGCACCACTACTCTGCTGCAACACCACTGCCCAACCACTTCTTCTAGGTTGTTGTTGAGACTAAGGACAATGTTGTTGCCTTCACAGCAACCTCCAGCCTTGCTACAGCCTGAACTGCTTGTTGTAAGCATGAGCTCTTATATTTAGGTCACTACTGTTGTCCCCTAGTCTGTTATTATTTGTAACTAACTGCCATGTCAGTAGTAATCCTAGCCTTAGATTTCTCTTGATCAAAACCCTTAATTCTGGTTCATTATGTATATAAGGCTTGTTTTATCTTGAGCTCATTAACTTAATGAAATACAATTCTTCTCCTTCTCTCACTAAAATTCTCATCTCTCTTTCTCTCTAATATGTTTATTTCTACTGTTACATTCAATCAAACTTTGTTGCATTATTGATCATATGCATGATCAAAGATCATGTAATGCTCAAGTTGATCCTACATTATCAAGTTGATCTCATCAACTTTTGACATGGTATCAGAGCTGTAAGGTGCTCAATTCTGGTGTTTTTGTGATTCTTGAGGTGTTTTCTGGTGATTTCAATTGGAGTTTGTTACTGATCTTCTTCATCGAAGGCTCGATTACACAAATGTTGGAGGATTTCTCTATTCCTGCACAATTTTGCAGCATTACATAATTTTTCGTTGGAGATTTTTATTCTTCTGCACCAAGTGTTTGATCGATTGCTTCAACGAAGTATTCTCTTACCTCTTATACTTCTTCTAAATCAGGCTTAATTCTTGCTGTTATCCTGTTATTCTGGCATTATTCTTTGATCTGATGATCATTTTTCTTGTAGATCTGATCAAAACTTGCCTTTGATTTTTTATGCTGTGTATTTTTTTATCTATGAAGTTTTATATAGTCAGATTTTCAGCCTGAATTCATGATTGTGTGATCTCTCAACATTTTCTAGCAATCAATCCTAGTCCATTCTTGTTTCATTTACTTCAGTAAACAATCCTTTTCTTCTTCTTTCTTCCTTTTACCTCTCTGAAAAATCCCCTTGATTACAATCATGTCAATTGATAATCGTGAGAATTCTAAAACAACACAAAACAGAACTATAGACCTAACAGCAGATCCTAGTACTGTGTACTATATTCATCCTTTAGATACTACTACTCAATCCTCTATTTCTGAGAAATTTGAAGGCAGTAATTTCATCACTTGGAAGTCCTCTATGATTACAGGCCTCACTACTAAGAACAAGATGTGTTTTGTTGATGGTTCTTTGCCTAAACCTRGTTCTACTTATCCTACTTACAAAKYSTGGATAAGGTGCAATGAAATGGTGAGAGGATGGATCYTGAAATCTCTTGGATCAGTARCTACAAGATGTGTCTTCTTCTTTAAGGTTGCTAGTGAGATGTGGAAAGACCTGGAGGATAGGTATGGCGCATGGTCAGACTACAAACACACAGTTGTTTGCAATACAGGAGGAAATTTCAGCTATTCARCAAGAAAATGACAACATAGCAGAATTCTTTGCTAAAATCCAGGTGTTATGGGATGAATTGGATGATAGATGTGTGTCCTTTGCCAAGCTGTTAATGTGGAAGATGTATTTGTAATCTCACCTCAAAGTTCCTAAAGGTATTGCAAGACTAGAGGTTGATGCAATTTCTCTGAAAATTAAGGGTGCGCAAAAAGATGGTCATAATCTCACATTGTAGTAGATATATGATTGAGGAAGTCATTAGTGCTTTGATCAATATATATGTGAGTCAAGATGTACATAGTAGTGGGTGTGTGTGACTCAAGATATGAAGAACATCATGGTGAAATGAAACGAGTATGGGTGCCGGGATGTAAGATATGAAAAAGTTAAATGTGATGCATCCATGGATTTTATATGGTTGGGATGTAGGTATTGCTTGAGATGGTGGGCCTAATGGGTATACGAAGGCGTCTGTGTATGGATTATTGGGTGAGAAATATTAGGTTGGTGTAGTTGATTTCGTACCGTAAGCGGTCAAGGTCGTATAGGGAGATTGGGATGTCAAAGGCGGTGTATGAGGTGGAGATATGAGAGTATCTCACAAGGTGGTTTTTAGATTAAAGGCGAGGAGGATGAAGATAGAAACGCGCATCTTAGTTGCTGGTCTTGTCAGATTTGTTGTACTGGTGGGGTCATATACTAGTGTGTTAATGGTATGATGGCTATGTAGTCTGCATTGGGGGTTTTAATTCGTTCCCCAAAAACAGGAAAAAAAATCACAAACATTTCAATCATCAAGAGATTTGCCTCATTCCTGCACAAGTGAGGAACAATCTGGCCAGATTTGTCTGCAAATGAATAAATGGTTAATGAAGCTTTACTAAGAACAATACTCTTTATGTATCTGATGATTGATAACAAAAGAATAACGCAGGTTCTAAGTCATATGCTGGTGAGATGACAACATAGGCACAAGCAGCATGGCATTGTCTGATGGCAGGTATAGTGGAGTGTTGTTATACTTGAGCTCAGTATTAATTCATTCTAGTGGTAGAGTGATTGAGTTAGTGAGTGGGGGCTACAGACATTTCTGTGTCATAATTGGAGTATGTTGTGGAACATCAGACTTGATGTCATGTGCTGGACGTTGGGGAGGATGATAGAGACAATTACATAAAGTAAGTTGCTTGTTATGGGATGGTTAGAGGTCAGAAGAGTCTATGTGCACGCACGGCATGGTTGGAAATGTTGAGATAATGGTGAATTGGAGTTAAAAAATGGTCTTATTGCTCTCAGATTTCATTTCAATCTGATTTTATGTGAGTAAGCTGTGTCGTTTATATGAAGTGATTGTGGATTTTGATGCAACATGTTCTTTACGGGGTCCGCCCTATCCAAGAGGGTAGTTCTGGTGAATTGAGATCGGGTTTAACTATGCAATGAAAGACGCTAAGGTCAGCTGAACCAGTTACAGTACAATTCTGCAGCAAAAACCTGCACACTCAAAATCACCATTCAAACAAGCTAGCATGCATCCTCAAGACTGGACACATTCCTTATTCCAGCTTTCTCATGTTTCCTTCTCTTCACAAATAATAGTTTTACTGATAACATTTTCTGATTTGTCCTAAACTAAGCAAGTAGAAATGCTGTTTCCTTTAGCTTCATAAAGAGTATCTAGGCTTTTCATCTAATTCATGTTGATACTGGGGTCCTTCACAAACATGGTAACTCTAATGGAGTATTTCTTTATAGTGGATGATTTACTAGTTGATACTTTGGTTTCAATTTGATCAAGTAAAATCTGATGTTTTTTCTGTCCTTGCAAATTAATCATATTCATTGAAAATCAATTCTCCTCTCTGTTCATGTCATAAAGAATTGGATAATGCCATAGAAATGTTGTTTGGAGAGTGGGACTGTTCAGAAGATATGTGTTGGTATTGTAGAGGCCGGAGTTATCTGGGTGATTAGACAGTATCGGCATAAACGCTAGGTATGGCGCGGTGACTATAAGGTCTTGCAACAGATGTAGAATCGTTGTGTCGTAGCGTGAGAGAAGGGCACAGACAGTACAGTCTCTCTGAGACGTAGCATGTAGGGGACTTTGTCTTCTTAATGAGAGCTAGATCGTTGGACCATTGATGGTGTATGTAATGGGAGCAGAGAAGTATGAAAATCAAATCGTACGTTTTGTATTAGGCGAGACTTACTTTGTATAGCAATTAGGGATGGTTCTCTCTCAGGGTTGGGCGGTCAGTAGAAGATGGCATTCGAAAGCGTTAGTTTAGGATGTTGTTTATGTTGAGGTTTATACTGTGTAGAGAGGGCAGGTAGCGAGATGAAGTTTGAGCCTTAGTAAGCTGAGCCGTGTGGTTGTGATTGGTTGAGTTATAGCTGCTATGGCATGTTAAAGAGAGATATGCTGGACTATTTATTGATGGTTGTTGGATAGTTAGATACAAAGGATTATGTAGCGGGTATAGGAGATTTGTTATAGAGGAAATTCCATTAGAGTTAAACGCATTTTCTTTTCATTATTTACCATATTGGTACAGATAAAGCGTAGGAGTGCTTAGCTGGCGCGAATTATTTAAGGTCGTCTTTCAATATCAGTTCGTCGGTTCTGGTGGTGGTTAAGACTCCAGCGTGTAGTTGTCGTCGCTACCGAGCTATAGAGTATATTGAACCGTTTTTACAGTATGTGGGTGGTATAGGCGAGATTGGGCGCAACTCATCTATCTGCCAGAAGCTAGATATATTGCCGATCTCAAATTATCTCAAATTCTCACTGTAAATTCACTTTCTACTATCAGAAACTAACAATCGAGTTCCACAAATAGTTCGCATTGATTTGTCTCAATACAATTTATTTATCTGAAATGTTTCTCTCTCCAGTTCAAATTAACCAAGGCATATTCAAGAGTTTCTAACCCTTCATACTACAAGATTTTGTGATTGTGTTTGTTGCTGTTGTTGTATCTAGCACATAGAACAAATAAGTGTAACTTGGTACAATTGAGCTATTCTAAAAGTAAAAAGATGTGGTTAATTTGTTTTCTGGTGGTTGAACCATTTTGTTTATAGCAGCTGCCGTGATCAAGATGGGTACTAGCAATGTGAGTTTACGTGGATTTGAGCTATATAGAATTGGTTTTGGTTGATCTACACTGGAAAGAGGTGTTGTCTTAAATGGGTTTTATAAAAAGTTAAGCGAAGGTCTGAATGGAATATAGAGAGGTTTTAAAGCCAGGTTAGTGGCCAAGGTACACAACAGACACATGGGGTGACTATGAGAGACTTAATTCTCTGTGGAGTGTACATAAGGCTGTGGATAGCAGTTGGTTTGCTAGAAATGGACTATATCACAACTGGATGTGAATAATGACAGTTGTTACATGGTGGAGTTGCATGTGGAAGTGTATATGAAATTTCTAAGCGATGTCTAATCCAAGCAACAAGGCTTGTAGATGCAAAAAGTCAACTTTATGGACTGAGCAGGCTAAAGGCAATGGTTTGCCAAGTTGTTACCAATGGTTGGTGCTCTAAGGTTTTAAGTAGTCAAAAAATGATTACTCACTGTTTATTCAATCCAAGGACTCTATTACTATTGTTGTTCTATATGTAGATGATATTCTTATCACTGGAAGTGATACTTCTGTCATTTCTCAGCTCAAAAGTCATCTCAACACAGTGTTTAGCATTAAAGATTTGGGTAAGCTAAGTTATTTATTGGGTTTGGAGGTTTCATATGTTCCTGAAGGAATCACTCTCACCCAGCAGAAATTCTCCAAGGAATTGCTTAAATCTTGTACTCTGGTCACTTTCAAGTCAGCTGTGACTCCTCTTCCACAAAATCTTAAATTGAGCTCAATAGAAGGAACTCTGCTTCCTGCCACCTTCTACAGGAGCATGGTTGGGAAACTTAATTTCCTCACCAATACTAGACCAGACTTGGCTTATTCAGTTCAACATCTCAGTCGGTTCATGCAGCAGCTAAGGGATACACATTTACAGGCTCTACATCACACTATTTCCTATGTTGCTCATACTTCTGGCCAGCGTATTCTTCTAAATGGCTCAGATCAGTTGACTTTACAAGCTTTCTCTGATTCAGATTGGGCTCCGTTTCTTGTTTTGATTCAAGAAGGTCTGTTTTTGGGTATGTCCTTAAGCTTGGAAACTCTCCAATTTCTTGGAAATCCAAGAACAAGCTACTGTGTCTAGATCCTCCTCAGAAGCAGAATACAAAGCTATGGCCAATGCAGCTTCAGAGATGACCTGGATGGTTAGACTATTGGCTGATATGGGTGTTACTAATCTATGCCTTGTGACTCTACAATGTGACAATCAATCTGCCATCTACATAGAAAAAAACCCAGTGTTTCATGACAAAACAAAGCACATTACTATAGACTGTCATTTCACTAGGGAAAACGTGTTGGAAGCTAAGGTCTCATTCAGCTGACTTACTTGCCTACTACTTCTCAGATAGCAGATTTTCTCACAAAGATACTTCCTTCATCACATTTTAATTCTTTCCTTGACAATCTTGGCATGATTCCCTCCCCTGCTGTTTTTTAATCCATCTACCCAGTGGAACCCAGATAGATTTGCCAGAAGTCACCCCGAGACCACTTCTTCTCGAATTGATCTCATTGTTCAAAACTCTGTGGCCGCAGCGTATCAAATGCTGCCCAGTAGGAAACTCCTCTGGCATGTAATCACTCCCTTCATTCGTATCTTACTTTCGATGATCATGTCATTCAAATGTAGGCTTCTACATTCCTTCAAGCTGCTCTTAGCGAAGATGGTGTTTACACATCTTTGGAAGGTAGCAGGGGATTTCTCAGACCAAAAGGCATTAACCTTGTACAATACAACCACCCATTTCAGTGACAAATGGCTGTTTTGTCTTGGTCTTCTCCTTAAGAGGGATTTGATGAATTCCAGATTAATATAGAAAGCGTACGTCAACGAAGCTCATGGCCTCGTGCCCCGCTGTAGAGTCTACCAGCTTGTTCATTTTTGGGAGTGGGAAGCTATCCTTTGGACAAGCCTTGTTCAGATCAGTGTAGTCACACACATTCTCCAGGTCCATTTGGCTTGGAAACTAGGACTACATTTGCCACCCACTCTGGGTACTGCAAGGACAAATAACCAGCGTCTAGCAGCTTTTTAACCTCTTCATCGGCTGCCTTGCTCCTGACTGCCCAAGGTTCCTTCCTTCTGCTTTACTGGCTTGCAAGTAGGATCGACATCAAGTGATTGGCTGGATCTTTGGATCCAAACCCGGCATTCTCCTCTGCTGAGAACGCAAAAACATCTTTATATTCCTCAGCAGTCCTTTACCCCTTGCCCCAGCTGGCACTCAAGGCGGATCTCCTACCTAACGTGTTTTTTGAGCATGGTAGGGTCTAGTCAAAATCTTTTGTTCGGCTACTTGACCATGGTCGAGAGATAGAGGCGACGAACCATGGATGGCCATCACTACTTGTGGTTCCATGGACCATCATTACTTCGCAGATTTCCTTTTCTTTGAGACCCTTGTGGTTGCGTCGAGGTCTCTGGCACATCACTATCCTTGCCCCAGCAAGTGGTGAGTGAAGTGTGGTATCAGCCACTCTCTAGCACTTGCTGATCTCCATATATTGTGCCACCTTGCCCTCGTCGCTGACAACTTCATCAACATCAGATGAGTGACCATCACTGACTTCGAGGCGTTGAGCTTGGCCTGCCAATGATCACGTTGTAGGCTGTCATGTTTTTAACCACCAGGAACTTGAGCAATGTCAAGTTCCCTACACAGTTTTCTGGCTAAACGCGCGGATGGTGAAGAGATCACCCACTCTGGATGAGAAGATTAAACATGGCACTGAAAGTCATAGTGTGAAGAAATTACTGGCAATGGCATCAAGTCGGGTATCGATCATTCATTGGTATTGAGCTTTTGAAGGCACTCAAAAATTAATGATGGTCAGAGGAGCTTCCTGTCACGTCAATGTGCGCGGACACGCTTTCCACCACTTTCATTTCGATCCACGAGAGGGTATCATGAGGGGTGCTTACCTCCCACGATCCTTCTCAATCATTGAGAAACGTCTGGGAACTTCTCCTCTTCTCTTTGTCCAATGTCATTACTTGTTGAGGATGTTCTGACATATGTCCTGGTGACCTCTGTGGCAGTTTGACGCACCTGCAGCGAAACCTCCGGAGATCGTGTGAACGATTCCAGAAGTCAGAATGCTCCTCATTTGGGGCACCCTCCGTAGAAGGAGATTTTTCAGAAATCTTTTTATTAAATGCTTCTTTACCCTTGCCCTGGTGTGCCAGGCGATCTAGTGCGTTGCAAGGTGTAGCAATCGTCGGTGAATTCCAGGCTCTTTATGGTATTTACAGTATTGTGTGCTTGTCTTGCCTCATTTTCAGTTTTTAATTGGTGGAGGATCATCGATCTGGACATCTCGACTCACTCCTTGTAAACTTGGAAGAGATCTTTAGTGTATTCAACCGTAGGTGTGTAGCTGAATTTTCTCTTCTTCTTGCGGCCCCTTTTTGGGAGTTTCCCTCCTCCTCTATGTTCCAGTCCAGACCTCTTTTGTCAGCCCACACTGCGGTGTGCCTGGTTGCTTTGATGTTTAGAGGAGGGGGAGTTACCTTTTCCTTTGCCTTTTTAACGGCGCAGACCTCTTCAGCGTGGATCCATGCTTCAGCCTCTCGCATCATTTCATTCAAGTCGCTAACCCGTTGTCTGACCATCTGAAACTTGAATGGGCTATCCTCGTCCAGGCCCTGTAAAAATTGTCCAGGATCACCCGGTCTGGCAAGTCTGGAATTTGCAGGGTCTCGTTGTTGAAGCGCTTCACATAGCTCCTCAAACTCTCATTTGGCCGCTGTTGGATTCTCCCCAAGTGCAGGCTGCTTTTCTGCTCTGGCGATGTGCCCTGAAATGGTGAGTGAAAAGAACAGCCAACTCGTTGAAGTTGTGGATTGAACCCGTTGGCAGCAGCTGAACCACCTCTGCGCCAGCCCCTTGAGAGTGATGGAAAGTACTTACACCAGGTTGCATCATCAGCCTGGGTGGTCAGACATAGATGCTTATACATGGCAGGTGATCATCAGGGTCTGTAGTTCCATCATAAGCATCAATAGATGGAAACTTGATCTTCTGGACTGCGTGGCCATGAGGATAGATGGAGAGAAGGGGTTCTTGTCAGTGAGGGAAAGCGCTTGCATTCCCTCGTCATCCATGGGACGTTTGCCCATGACCCCTATCCAGGTGAGCACCGCTTTGGTGACACCCCCCACGTTGGTGGGATCTTACCTCTCCTGGCGGCGTGAGGCAGGAGTGGCCTGGCCAGATGTATGTTGGCTGGGACCGTGTTCGTGAGAGAACGGTGGGAAGGGTCCGTACATACTGGCGTGGAACCAGTCAAAGAGCGTTCCTCGTCATACCGAGCGGCTTGTTTAAGCCTGTCGGTTCTTTTCTTGTCCAGGATCAGCCTGGCATCCTGGTTCTTCTCCCTTTTGATCTCAATGATCTTCCGGGCGTCCATGGAAGAAGCTTCGCGGTCTTGCTTCCTTTCAATGAGATCCTGACGTCCTCTGGTTGTTCGTGGGAGGAGACGTCATCTTCCACATAGGCTTCATCAAACCTATATGGCAGCCCCTGGGTGTTGGTGCCTGGTGGCGGTTGTTGTTGTTTTGGCAGGCTTTGGAGTGTCACGATATCTCCAAGCCTGGCCCTTTTCTCGTTCCAAGGGAACGTGTTCCGTTGAACATGTTTGCCTTGCGGCGTTGGATTTTTGACCTTGATGGTCCGGAGCTTTGGAATAACAGGAGTGTGGTACTCTCCTGCTTGAGACTTGGCAGGAGCTTCACTGCCCGTCGCTTTAGACTTGCCAGCCCGCAGAGCTTTCAGGCGGGCATTCTCCGCATGGAGAGCGTCTAGTCTACTCTTCAGTTCTTCCTGCTGGCTGAAACGATCTCGCTATCACACCTTTAGCTATATTTCTGAAGAATCTCATGCGAAACATAGCTGTCCAGGTTGAAGTGACAGGTCAAGGTTGTCCTCCAGCGCCCGGAAAGTGGATTGTGTGTGGGATGTGTCCTCAATGGGGGTTACTCTCCTTTCGGGGAAGGGTGATCGTCCTACGTGGTGCTTGGTCATCTCCTGAAGCCATTTCTGATTGCCTCCAAGACGGCGCCAAATGTTGTAGCAGGGAAAATGGTCGATGACGTGCCTGGCTAAATATTTCCCTAGCTTCTGGGTTGAGAGAGGGGTGGAGGCTTCCGCCGATGCTACCTCGGGAGAGCTGACCTACTATTGCACGTGAACTTGTTCTTCACTGTTCTAGACCTCCTAGCTGAGAAATCCTGAGCGCCTGGCACCTGCACAAAGGAGAATAATCCTATTTGGATTATCTCCCCTCCGATGCTTAAGTAAGTATGGAGTTTAGGGAATTAAAGTGCCAAGCTAGAGAGAGAAAGTAGTTGGGAGTTCTTGCAATAAAATGCTAGAAGTTAATGTGAGTTTTTTTTTCCTTGGTTTTTGGGGTATTTATAGGGAATCCCTCAAAAACCAAGGGACACTTGGATGGGTGACACTTGTCATCATCCGTGCTTTCGAGCGTTCCTTACTGTCGTTTTGGCGTAGAACGTCGGTTCTCCGTCCGTTTTGGTTCTGGATAATGTATACGATGGCGTTTGCACGTGGATCATTTTGACCCAGTATTTTGGGGACACGTGGTCAGGGTTTTCCGTGCCACATCAAA
>SNQN01001869.1:36757-50892 GCA_008642245.1 Bassia scoparia
AAAGGCATTATAAGTTATAACTTTAGTACCCTTCAAGCTCAACCCATATGAATATAGTTAACATACGACAAAGGTAAACACCCTTTTATTTTGCAAACACACGAATTATTTGTGGCATTTTGGGGAAACAAACATAAGCAACCATTGCATATTTACATAAGAATAGGATTACAAAGCACATATGCAACTTTGTTCTTATATGTTTGGTTAACATTCACTGCTAAATAAAATATCTTAGACAACGCTTTTTTTAGCATTTCAACAAAGACAACAATATAATTACATGGGAATAGGATTAGAAAGCACATATGCAACTTTAATTTGTCCTTGAAAGTTTGGTTAACACTTGTGTAACCATCCAAATACAAACTTTTATTTACTGGAAACCAAAGAAATCCAAATACATAACATACAATCATCGTTCTTTTCATTACTAATAACTTTTGATTGATAGTTTATACTATGACATGCCAAAATAATACAAATAACAAAGGCTAATTACGTTTCATTAGCTCATAAACACATTAACACTCTTCAAGCTCAATCCCAATGAGCATAGTTAACATAAGGCAAAAGGGAATGAATTGAAACTACATTGCCAATGTAGCTTAATCAAACCGCCCTTATTTAGCTATGCTAGAGCTTCATTTTTATTTTGCAAACACACAAATTTTTGGCATTTCAACGAATCAACGATATAATTACATGGGAATAGGATTAGAAAGCATGGATGCAACTTTGTCCTTGAAAGTTTGGTTAACATTTGTGTAACCATCCGCAGTGCCTTTGTAGATCACGTGTGCACACCGGGCTAAGTTGATGATGCGAGTAAGGATAGGCTTTGGGACGACGTAAGGTTGGAGCATCGCTTGATTTATGTCTTTCCAAGCATCTTCGACTTCCTCTTCTAGCTTCTTATATGCTTCCTCCTTTGACATTCCATGCCTTTCCATCAAGCAATGCACCGCCGAGGCAACATGACTCCTCTTTTGCTCAAACTAATCACCATTCCACAAAAATATGTCATTTATATATTTCGTAAAGGGACATTGCTACATTTACGGTCATCCACTGTCTATCATTAATCACAACTAACGCTTTATAGGTAGCGGGTAATTCACCTTGTGGCCGGTTGATGAAGTTTTTTCCTTGGAGAAGTTTTCATAAAATATTATTGTTGTGCAATTCATWTTCAACTATAACATTACTAGTCAAAGTACATTATATCGAGTGATATATTTTCCATATGAAGATATATTTTCTTTATCTATTTTATCTTATATATTTCTAACAATAATGCATTGACAAGCATAAAAGTTAAAACGTTGCAATAATGATACATACCTCGTGGCCACCCATGTCGTTCATGAGTCTAATAATGGTTGAGATAGCTTTGATAACATTAGGCATTGGATTTTGACAAGCCCATTCAAACACATCCTTGCTTGCGATATCTCCCATGCCCAAAAACGAYGCAACCGTGGCGTGAGGATAGGGAGAGGTCACTAAGGCCACCTTCATGTACTCATCGTATGTCGGAACATACTTTTGGTCGCACCATTTTGCTTCTTGCATATAAGCTTGGCATAGAACTCTCACCTATAATGTGTATGTGAGTCGTTGGATTGTTAGCTACTAGCCTACTATATATTAAATATTATACTCCTGGACCTCAACCATTAGTTTAAGCTTTTGGTTGACATGGACCCACATGGTCCATTAACATAAAATATATTTATAATAATAACGTATAATCTTATTCTTGCTTTTACTATAAAAGTTTAGATTAGTTTGATCGTTTACACTCTTAAATTACTTACTCAAAACCATGTAAAATAGTTTATTGCAACCATTACGTTTCGGATATAGTATTAAAACAAAAATTACTAAAATATATATGTAGAAATACTCTATCTGTCGTTTTTACATGATTTGTGAATCTTGAGCTTTGAAAAATAACCATTGTTTTTTTTAAAAAAAATAAGCATTGTTAAAAATAATAGTGAAATTTGAACCTGTTCTCTTGTATAGTTAACGCAAGATGATGTTCCTTGTTGGGCAAGATCCTGTTCGGCTTCTTCACAAGCTTCAACCATGGCATAGTAACACCACTTCACGTGTTCGGGAAGCTCCTCAGCAAAGCTCTTRTCCCATGATGACCTATATTATTGGAGTATTATTATTTACGATGCATATACTTAATTCTTTTCAGTATATTGCTCTTAGTTCAAAATCGTATCAGCTTAATTCAATTTAACATGCCTTAGCTTAATTCTTTTTAGACCGATTTGTATTTTATTTTTACAACTTTTATCCTTATTATTATCTTGTACTTTTAATTATCAAAATTGGAAATTATCTACATGTATACTCCGCAATTGTTTTGCAAACCTTTGAAACATTTCCGTTAGAGGTTTCAATTCATCAATAGTCCCATATGCATCATAGGTATCGTCTAAGAGCGATGTCGACTTTTTAATTTTCCGGTATACTTTTCTTGCGAATGCATATTSGGGTTCGAAATACACTCCAACAACCCAGAAGTACAGCTCCGTTAACCTATCTCTGCAAAATGATGCATTTAAATGCAATGTTTTCCACCACCTGCAGTTATTAAGAAACATAATATTTAGCGCAATTTCGGTGTCGATTATTTACATCCTAATAGCAAATATTTGTGCTATAATTAAGGTCGATGTATGCATATATACCTTCTYAGCTCCTTGAGCTCTTTCTGGTGCATGGCTTGAAGCAAATTAAAATCTAATTTGGCAAACTTGAGTAAAGTTTGATTATGTGAAGGTTTCGTTTCATAAATGGAGATGTAATGACTCGACTCGACTCGTGGCACACCCCTATGGAGAGGTTGATGCAAGGCATGAGCCACTTCGTCCGATAACGGAGAGGTTAATTGTTTAACCATTGAGTTGAGATGATTCGATGARAATGCAAAKGCTTCATCTAATATTTTGTCATCCTGAATTCGAACATGTGAAGCCTCATACAAGCTTAGCATTCCCGGAACGTCCCCTATTAATGACTCCTTGAAACTTCCACTTTCATCCTTAAACTTGTTGAACACATCTGTGCCATCAATTTGTCAACAACAACAACTAACGTACGTTATATAAAATTTAACATAATACATACTATGTGTTATTAGAAAGAAATCGATTAAGCATTGTGTCTTGCAACGTATTGAATGTATTATGCCTCAGAAAGTTGCTAGGAAGATATACGATGTGGTTTGAACAGTTTAAGCTTTGTAATTAGTTGTTGTCTCTTCTAAWGCTTTACCTAGTTGGATTTTTAAAGCTAAAAATGGAAAATAATGCAAGTAAAAAGTTACGTAATTAAAGAGGTGAATAAGGTTCTAGCACTCTTTTAATTAATCKTACCGGAAGGCACAAAGAAACCATGTTGCCTGAGTATACGAAATCTGGTCGAAACATGGTAGAGATCATCATCAGCACATAGCTTGTTGAAGCTCTCATACTCTTGCTTCAACGCTTCCTCAATCTCCTCCTCGAAGTGATACGCCACCCCAAGACGCTCGATTGCTTCGACGAAGTCAAKCAGCCGGAGTGACTTCCCTTTAGTATCTAACAGCTCCTTCTTCACCTCTTCTTTCAATTGATTCACTTCTTGCTCCTTTTCAGTTTGGACTCGCTATAAAAATTAGTTCCAAAGTACAGCAAATAAATAAATAAAGAAATAAATAAAATCACATAAGGAGTAGACTCTTTGTTCCCATTAGTTTCTCGCTTTGATAAACGTCTTTATCAAAGTGTCAAGATTTCAAATAAGAACGAAAGAAATTAAATTTACGACTATGTACGAAAGAAGAATGAAAGGAATTTACGACTATGTACGAAAGATTTTAGGAGAATAGTATCAATATCGAACCTGGTCATGATGTGGATTTGTAATGTTAACAAAGTGATCGCCCCAAAGACATGGATGAAAATTTGCAATTGGTCGACTTTTTTGGTTTATTGAGGGTGTAGATGACATTTTTTGATGTAGATCAGATAGTAGTGTACAATTTTATTTTATTTTCTTAGCAATTGTAATATTCTTAGCAAGTGTGTGTAATTATCGCATCATTTCGATTACTTATATAGCAAAGGCGCCAACCCATATGGCCATATTCAAATAATACTTTCTTAAAAGAAACTTATTAAAATTGGAATGGGCCACAAGGACAAGGTATGAAACGAACTCAAATTACAGGGATCAAAATTGTGGTTGTAGTCACCGCTTAGAATCCTTCCTCATGATGATCATATATTAATTAATTGCTACATATCTTGAATTGTGATGTTGGTGTAATTAGGGGTGCTTATTGAGCTGAGCAGTTTGCGAGCAACTCGTGTCTGACTCGATCAAAACTCGGTCAACGCTCGACTTGAGTTGACTTGTGCTCGCTCGAAACTCGATAATTTTACTCAAAAACCAATAACTTGCTACATAAATTCTTTGAAAACAAAAATTTTCATTAACACTTAATAAAACTAAATTAATACACTATAAATGAAAAAAATTAAGTACAAATATGAAAATATAGTCTATGATTTCTCTCAAAAATGTGAATTTCAAGAGGGCTAAACCATTAGAAGAGCAACTCGTGATCGACTCAGCTCGGCTCGAAATCTAACGAGCATGAGTCGAGCACCCCACAGCTCGTGATCGACTCACTCAATAAGCACCCCTAGGTGTAACTACTAACTACTCCAATCTCTGTACTCATCATCATCACTTGGCTTAGTGTTTCTTTCTTCGTATCTCTCTTTTTCCTTAGCATACATGCAAACAAATATAATTTCAATTATGGATTTTTTTTCTCGAATACACTTGGGGTTAGATGATGCAATTTTTAGCATACCCCCTGAATTGAAGTTTGGGGTACTTGACGAAATTGTCATTATTGATACACGCACCCCACTTAATTAACTAACCTTAACTCTATCTATTTATTCCCAAAAAGGAAATAATGTACTACATCTGTCACGCAATTGTAGAAAAATTTGAAATTTCACGTATTTTGAGAAAAAGATTTAACCTAGTAAACAATCAAATTAATCAAAATATTTCGAACATAATGAAGAATAAGATGATATGTTTATTGTGTTAAAATTATTTTGATTAATTTGATCGTTTACTTGGTTAAATCTTGTTAGGAATATAAGATAAGATAGATAAGGAAAAATATATCTATCTTATCTTATATATCTAACAAATCTCTTCAACAAAATACGTGAAAAGTCAACTGTTTTTATAATTGCGTTTGTCTTTAAAGAATTTTAAATGCTTGAAGTGATTCTCTTCATAGTTTGTGAATAGATTTATAAAATAAAAATAAAGAAAATAAAATAAAATAAAACATATGCAAGAACTGAAATGATATATTTTTCGTAAATAATTATAAGTTGAGATATTATTTCGTAATCGTTTCATTGTGCTCCTACGCAATAATAAGGTTCACACTTTTCATTTAATTAAGGACATCTGTGTATAGAATTTATGTCATTTTTTATGTTTTAAGACATTTTCATGTAATTTAGGACATTAATTAAGCTTTATAACATTTCGGGGGTGGGAGCGATGACGTTGAATACATCCCATGTAATTACATAAATGATCTGATGGTTTTATCTTCAAATCTAAGTTACATAAGGGAAGAGGGAAGCAATGGTGTCCCCCTTGGAAATCTCATTTTTACCCTTTCTACTTAACATTATTACACAACAATCAATTCATGTAAACTTACCAAATCACATATGCAATCAACTTAAATTCAAATTAAAATCATTGCATAGTTAAAAAAATCAATCAAGTTTTACTTAAAAAAAGAAATTGAAACTTACTCTAAATTTTACATAGAACATAATCATAAAATGATTTATAAACTAATGATGAATTGAACAAAGCTAAATCAATGTATAATTTTAATTGCAATCACATAATTGATAGAAATAAGGGGGATAAACAATTCAAACAACATCCTACGCAACTCTATCTAAATTCAGACATATAAATCATTGTAAATTTGAGTAAATTATTAACAAAGAAAATTAAGATATTAACATATCAATCAATTAAAATTATTTGCATTTATTTGTCAAAATCATATATAATTAATGACTAAAATATCAATGTCAATTAACATTAATTTTAGCAAAAAATATACAAATGAAATCATTATCATTTACATATCAATCAATCAATGTACAATACAATGAAACTAGACACCAATAATAAGTTGTCATTTATAAGTGAATCAGTTACACAATGCAATAATGAATCTAGACACTAATTATAATAAAATCGTCAAATTAATAATTTGTGCAATTCACTATATAAACCACAATTCTCTCCATCCCAAAACACTCAAGAACACAATTTCTTTCTACTATATTTATGTTTATATATCTTTTTTTTTTTCCTCCTTATAAATGAGCCACAAGGGCAATAAATATATTAGAAATTAAAAATGGAGATTTTTTATTGTACGTAAAGTTCTTTATCTTGGTTACTAAGCCAATATCTCAATCATCAGTATTATGAGTATATATATTAATTTAAATGCATTACACCGTATAAATGTATTTATTCACGCATCGCATGCACAAAATACTAGTATCAATAAATGAAAGTGACAAACAAAAGAAAGATGGATTAGGGCTCTTCCATTGATCTAACGTTGAAGCATGATAAGTTGATGACATCATTGATATTAAACACACACATTAAAAAATTTAAAATGGCTTAAAATAAGAACCTTTTATCATGCTAATCAGTAATCAACATAATTGTAACAGTGTTTTCTACGAAGTAATTGTCAAAAAAATCACATGAATCACGAGATTCACGACATTGTCTAGCTCGAGGGGTCCGCTAGGCCCTAGTGGACACTTTAATTTTTTGACAATCTTGTCAAATTTTTATGAAGCAAAATTCACGACATTGTGTAGCTCAAATTTTTGTAAATGTTTATTTGTAAAAATTATAAATACTAAATTATAAAAAATTAAAAATTGAAACGAATTTAATAAGATTTCAATCAATTTTATTTTTTCTTATATATAAATCATAAATCACAATTAAAGTTAAAAATGTGAATAGTATCAAAAGTAAAATTGTTGCGTTTATTTTGTGATGCAGATAGTATATTTTTTCCTAACAAAAAGTAAGAGACATATTTAAAGATTAAAAACAATTCACTAATCAAGTGGTATCAGATTTTTTTTTTAAATGTTTTTCCTATTTTTTTATTTTTCCGTAGGGCCTAGATGTTGTGTAGCTCATTGTTTTCGGATCTTTATAATGGTTTTATATCAGCAAATTGAATTGATCCTTATAAATAATTTTATTATTAAAAAAGGACAGAATTTAATTGTATCCTGATTACTAATAATGAGTGAGTTGTTATTTCACAACTCATGACTTCATGAGTATGCTCAGTCTTAAGTTCAGTTTTATTAACAATTATTTCAGTTAAGTTTCGTCCGGTTTTTAAAAATTTCAGTTTTAGTTCAGTTTTTATTTATTTGAATTTGAACTTAATCAGTTTATTTCGATTTTAATTTGGTTCAGTTTGAACCATAGCAGTTCGACGCCTTTGAAAATTCATTTTTGTTTCTTTTTGATTAATTTCGGTTGAAAGCAAAAATACATATCTATCTATACATTATTCTACGGAGTAATATTTAATAACAACCCCTCAAATTACAAAAAATGACACATCATATATTTAATTTATATATCACTGACACATGTTATCAATCATTTGAAGAAAGATTCTCACCATCAAATTTTTATTTTAAAAGAATCAGAAACGTATTAATTTATTTTCTCATTTCTCTTTTTTCCACTTCGGATTTTCTTCTTTCTCTTCATCGTCATTTTATTTTTAATTAACTTTTCAATTTTAAAATTTACACACACATATTTTCATAAGAATTGAAAATAAGAAAATTTATTACGGAGCAGTTTTTAACCGTTTTCTTCTAAAATTAAAAAATTAAATCATATAGTCATCACTTCACAATTACAAATTAACGCTCGTTTTTTTAATATTTATCATTAAATTATTTAAAAAATTATTATGATTGAATAGTAATAATGTGTTCAATAAGACGAATTTAACTAAATCCCATATAATATATTTTTTCGTATGTACTGAAAAAAATTCGAAAAGTTTCTTCACTTGTATGTGTGAATAGTGATAAAACCCAAATGTCCAATATTTCGTAATACGAAGAGAGTAAAGATCAAAGCCCGTGCATTATGCACGGGTCAAATTAAAAGGCTAGTTAGTTACTCCCTCCATTTTTATTGGTTGTTTCGATTTTTGTTTTGGGATGTTTCCAAATAGTTGTTTCAAATCAATCTAAAATAATTTTTTTAACTTTTTACCTATTTTATTTACTCCAATTCTCCAACATTAATGAATTACTCTTTCTTAAAGTCAACTTTCATTACTTTACTCAATCTATTTAGCCAAAATTATTTTTCCTCAAAAAATTTTATCCACACATTTACTCTTTTACCTAACTTACTCAAATATTTTATCTAACTCAATCAACTCTTAGACATCATGCCAAATGGGTATGAAACATCTAAAATAACAGAGGAGTATAATATAAGGCTCAGACCACTAGCACTAGTGATAAAAAAATTCTCTTCACCACTCTCTCTCTCTCTCTCTCTCTCTCTCTTCCCACTCAATTTTTTCTCATCATCCAACATTTCCACTAGAGGTGATCAAGTATAGCCCGGCCCGCGAGCTTAGTCCGACCCGACCTGAAATTTTGCGGACTTTGGACACGATTTTCGGCCCGAAATTGGGCTCGGCCCGATTTTTCCCAAATTTTGTGCGGGCTTTGGACGTGACTTTTTACACATGTTAGTTGATTTTTCCCGAAAGCTCGCCAAGCCTGCTCCATTTTTTCGGACTTTGGACAATAAGTTTAGGCCTGAATCCAAGCCCGACCCGATTTAAGGGCCCAAATATTTAAGTTAAGCCCCGCCCGAACCCGGCCCGGCCCATGATCACCTCTAGTTTTCACCACCCCAATGGTATAAAACAAAAAAACTGCTCAACACTCTCTTTCATACTATTCCCTATACCCCACCATAATACATTAATACACATCATCTTTTTATATTTTCACCCAACATTACTTTTAATATTTATAACTAGATTTTTAAAGCACGCGATGCGTGCATGTAGTTACAAAAATGTTGTTTTTGTAAATGATTTTTTAAATTATTATGGTTTTCTCTTTGTGGTTGAATCTTGAATAAATAATGATTTACTGATTTTGATAGACTCATTATTTACACTGTTATATGAATCTTAGTTTTTATAAATAACAATATTACAATATAGTTTTAGTTGATTTTATATAAGTTTATAAGTTACACCATCCCATCCAAAACAATAAAAAATTAACACTTTTGAACCAAATTAATTAGAGATAATTGATTAATTTTGAAATTTTATGTGTTATTGTATTGTATTGTATTGTTTGATTGATTGATTATTATGAACAAATTAAATAAAGTGAGTATTAATTTGTCTAAATTAGTTTGATATAATTTTCTAATTGACAGCTAGACTTTCCCTGTTTACTTTGTTGGTTATTAATTGACAATTTAGTTATCTCTTATATTTGAATTGATTGAATAATTTTTTTGGCAAGTTAATGTGTACATTAATTGTGTTTTGTGTAATTTTTCTAAGTTTAAAGGGCATAATTGGAATTTCAAAGGGGATACCATTGCTACCCCCTTCACTTATATAATAGAGATTTATCAAATTATGATTTATAATTAATCAATTACTTTTAATTATTTGTAATAAATAAGGATAATGTTATGTAATATACATGTTTTGTGGATGTCCATTAAACTCCCTAAACTTTATTATCTTGTAATCTTTACCTCTTCATATGCCAAGGCCATTATGTTGTAACCCCCATCCCTTTATATGCTAAGACTCTTGAGTATCCTATGACATGTGTGTGTGTGTGTGTGTGTGTGTGTGTGTGTGTGTGTGTGTGTGTGTGTGTGTGTCTATATATATATATATATATATAAATTGCTTCAAACTAAAATAAATTTGATATTTTTTTAATTGTAATTATTTTAAAATAGGTTTTATGTATGACAAAAAAATATTTTTTATAGTTATATGAATTAATAAATATGTAACATAAGATAACTTTTGTTTTATTACAATACACATTTATTAACTTTCATTAAATGTTTTTCACGTTTTTTATTTTATAATTAATAAAATGTGTTTGAGAGGAAAATTTAGGAGGGAAAATTTGAGAAGTGGAGATTGTTTTAGTATTTGTATATAGATATATGTATCACTCTTGATGAAATAGATATAACAACAACATCAATCATCTTCTCCTAAAACATTATCTCTATCTCACTCTTTTACTATCTCTATACTCCTAATTTCATAACACGTTATCAGCACGATCTCTAACCAAATGAGCAAACTAACAATAATCCTCACATCGATTCAAGTCGATCGCACTATATTATGATTATGCAATCAAAGAATGATTGTTTGCTAGTCGCCAAAGGTACGCAATCTCATACCCCAACAATTTGTTGTTTGGCCTTGCGTGACTATGTGATTAATTTAGAGAGTAATTTGGAGTACTATATTTTCTATGCATGATTTGTATTTGGAAGTACTTGATCTGATTTCTTTTTACCTATCAAATTTTACTGTCATGTACATTATTGTAGGTTACACTAGATTGCTTGATGGTTAATTATGTCAGTTCTTTTTAATCGTTTTCAAATATCAAGAGTTTGATATTTTCTAATTTCTAGTAATAATCATAGCAATTACTTTAATGCTTTATATTCTCTTAATTTTCAGCAATAAAGCACACATTAAAGCTTCATATTCTCTACTCATATTACTTATGCATATTTGATTCTATATTCAGCAGTTATGAATTCTTGATGTAGTAATGCGCCTGCTATCATGGTTTACCTGACACTATAAAATGATGAGATGTGTTCTTATTTATCTTTAGTTTATTGGTTTTTTTTTTTAAAGATTGAATTGGTTAAATTCATCATGAAATTGTTTTTACCAAATACCAAATGATTATGATATTAATTATTTATTCTTATCGAGTGGCTTTGAGGTTGTTTTCAACACTTGTACATTGTTTGTTTATAATATGTATTTCAAGTTTAACCATATGTATTTTCAGAAGGTATTGTTGTCGTGATTTATGCGTATTATTTTTTGGCAGAGAAATGGATAATTGGATATTGTCCCTTAATTCTTTTTGTGTACTATAGAACAAATTAAATTTTGATTGGTTGTGTGAGGTGAGTTGATTACAACTACAGTTGCGTTTATGTTTTGATATCCTCTCACTAAGGAACTTGATTTATTTATTTAGCCTATGAGTCTATGACTATCTTTTGATGTTATCCGACAATTATATACTTGACGCGAAATTGAAGAGAAGGTAAATGATATATCACGTCAATAATTCTGGTCAAAACTTGTTAATAGAAATTGTTTTGTATATAGCAGGCACTAGATATTATTGTTTAATTATTATACTGTATGAAACATTAGTCATGTTTGTGATTGATTTATAAAATGGTATATACATGCTTGTTTTTCCCATATACTCCATACATACATTATACTCTATAGTCTATATAAAAGTGGCGAAAACGTATCTCGCATATCTTTGATTATGTGCTTTATGGGAGTTGGGTTTTGCATATTTTTGTTTTGGAGTGATTACGATTTGTCTACTGATATTACCAACTTCCCCGTATCTTTCTATGATCTCTGTACGAAGAATAAGTAATTAACTCATTCCCTGAAGTGAATGAGCACTTGCCTAAATAAAATAATAACAAGAAAGTTTGTGTCATAAACTCTTGATTAAATGTAATGGAGAGAGTAGAAAACATGATTACATGTGAATGTGCCATGTACAAGCTTAAGGTTTTGAACACTTTTTTATGAGAATCATACATAATAATTTATTGTGCCCATATATATATATAAGATATTGTGATTTCGAGAGTAACACATTTGGGCAAGAGGACACCTTAATTAAGTGTTCTATTAAAGTTATTACTTTACTTGATACATGTATTACTAAAAGAATTTATGATTTCAAAGGTGCAAGAGATTCAAATATTGTTGGACAAATATTATTATGCCCCCATATGCAAGGATTAGGGGGAGATAGTGATTATTCCATTATTTTATGTAATCCTTGCACATGAATAATAAGTTGTATTGATGGTCAGTCGGGAATATACACTAGATATGATATTTGATGTAGCCAGGTAATTATCAATTATTGAGAATGAACYATTTTGAAGATGAATATGAGTAGCAGTCATTGTCAATTGAATGTCCCGGAAGGACAACGTCAATTGCTAATGAAATAGCATGCCTGAAGCATGATAAATTAATATTTTATAATGATAAGAATCCTAAATAGAAAAAGAGGAACAGAGTAATGATAGACAATGACAGGTTCTAGAAAATGATACACTTTTGATGATATGAATCACCTAAATAAAAATTGTATGTTTTCTTTAAATTTAAATAATATGTGATATGATACGTCACTACTACAAAAAAGCCCAAAGAAACCGGTCAAAAATGGCCTAAGAGACCGCATTACAACCGGTCTCTAGCTCATAGGGCTCTTAGGGTTAGAGACCGGTTAGTAATTGCGGTCTCTTAAGACAAGCAAAGAGACCGGTTATGTAAAAACCGGTCTCTTAAATGACAACATAAGAGACCGTATTTGTAGAAGAACCGGTCTCTTAGGTGGATCAAAGAGACCGGTTTTTGTGTCAAAACCGGTCTCTTTGATCCCCCTAAGAGACCGGTTTTTTATAACGGCTCTCTTTGATATTTTATTAATTAAAAAAAAAGTACAGCAGGTGGGTGGTCCCCTACTGCCTTTAAAGAATTGATAATAAATACGAATGTAATTACATACATACGAACAAGCAACATACAATATGTTATGTACGAACAAGCAATATTTCTAAAATCATACTAACTACATAGTTACATAATATATACATAAATAAATTTTTAGAAATATATACTAAATTATGACACTACTTAGAAAATATAACTTCTCTGAACAGCAGCCCCGTCGCGTCCGTAAGTAAACCCGTTGCACTGCTACATCTGCCCGTTGCGCCACCACCGACTGCCCACCGCGCCGCCACTGTACCGCCTCTCAAGTGCACAAATGAAACTAATTAAAAAACAAAATCCTTGAAAAATTAAATAAATTATGTACAGAAGAATGAACTTCACAGGTGTGTTCTGTAAATTTAACATAATCTTGTTTAGGATTTTACGAAGATTGTATTCTCATTTCACATTGTTTTTCATTTTATGCAAAGATTGTGATTCATGACTAAGATTTCTCACATACATAAATTAGTTCAATACAATACTGACAACTCCAGGACAGTTTTATGCTAATGTGTGTTGTGTGTCGACTCTTTTGATAAAAGAACAATTATGAAATTGCGAGAGTTTGCTTATCAGGATATATATGACATAATTCATTTACTGTACATTAAGTTGGAACTAATTTTGAGTTTGCTTTAGTAGATTGGGTCTAAACGATGAAGACGACTACAGAATCATTTCAATGTTTGAAATAATAATAAATTGCAACCAAAATAACATCATAACAAAATCAATCTCACCCACACCCAGAAAACACCCGAAAAATTGCTTCAATATACTCCATCTTCTCAACACAATCCATATTAGATCATGACAAAACTCAAAAATCCCAAAATAATTAAAAAAAAACAACGAATTTCTCAAATCCCAAATTACTATAATGAAATCCCAGTAAATTGAAAAGGAAATGCAATAATCAAAAAAGCAAATGCAATAAAGGAATCTGACATAAATCCTTAAAATTATAACGGGAAAATAAAAATTGAAAACCTAAATGAATACTAAATTTGAAAAGTAAAGATTTCTGAAGAAATCGAGTGGAAATCAAAAATCAAACAAAAAGTTCGGAAATAAAAAAAAAATCGAAAACCTAAGAAAATTGAAAACCCCCATT
>SNQN01001869.1:57945-84644 GCA_008642245.1 Bassia scoparia
GTTGTTCCGATTTTCATTTTGGGATGTTTCCAAATAATTGTTCCAAATCAATTTAAAATAATTTATTAACTTTTTTTTTTTGGTAAGTAATAAGGAAATTTATAAAGCAGAAAAACCAATACACCTAAGACTCTAAAAGGAAAACATCCCTTCTAGGAAGGCACATTATCCAAATTAGAGTCGAGCCAACTAATCATACAATGATCCACCCAAAACCTATCCTTCCTAGACATTTTATGAAAATTGAGAAGGCTTGATTCTACATCGAAAAACAAAGAAAATAGCTTTACACAAAGAATGAACATGAGGCACTTTACTTTCCCATAAAGCCAAGTTCCTAGATTGCCAAATGTTGTAGAGCACAACAACAATCACCATACCAACCACTTGCTTCGGCACAAAAGAATCACTGTACCTCCTGGTGAACCAGGATATCAAAGTCTGCATAGAAGTCCAAGTAACCTGCACCCCAACAGAAGGAAGGCAGACCTTCCAGAGACTCCTACTAAAATCACAAGTAAATTGCAAATGGTCCTGAGATTCAGTGAAGGCACCACAAACACAACATAGGTCATCAGAAGACACCCCAAATCTGTAGAGCTTTTCCTTAACCCTCAATCTATTCCAAGACATAAGCCATAGAATAAAATTGTGTTTAGGAAGAGACAACCTATTCCACACCAAACGATTTACTCCAATTCTCCAACATTAATGAATTACTCTTTCCTAAAGTCAACTTTCATTACTTTACCCAATCTATTTAGCCAAAATTATTTTTCCCCAAAAAATTTCATTCATACGTGTACTCTTTTACCTAACTTACTCAAATATTTTATCTAACTCAATCAACTCTTAAACATCATGCTAAATGGGTATGGAACATCTAAAATAACAGAGGGAGTATAATATAAGGCTCATACCACTAGCACTAGTGATAGAAAAATTCTCCTTACCACACTCTCTCTTACTTTGTCTCTCTTCCCACTCAATTTTTTCTCATCATCCAACGTTTCCACCACCCCAATGGTATAAAACACTCTCTTTCATACTATTTTCTAAACCCCACCATAATACATTAATACACTTCATCTTTTTATATTTTCACCCAACATTACTTTTAATATTTATAATTTATGAAATTATGATTTATAATTAATCAATTACTTTTAATTATATGTAATAAATACAGATAACATATTATTATGTAATTACATTTACTTAATCACCATTATGTAATTATGTATAATTAATTAATCATGTTTAACTGTTGCCAACCTCGTGAGCCCCACCACGCTACTGTTGCCCATCTATTTCACCCAACTCTTTAACAAATTTAAGAATGCATTCGGGCGGGCAATTTCATGACCACTAGTGTAGCCGTGTAGGCCTAATTCAGTGATTTTATCCAAAAAAATATCATGGGCAAAATTTGCCCACTAGTACCATTGCTCWTATTGGTTTAGATTTGAGTTGTTCCAAATTAACGAGTGTGGATAAATTCTAATCGAAAAAGTATATCCAGTTTGATTTTCAAATTTCGGATCATTATCCAAATCAATATTTATATATCAAATTTCAATACAGTTCGATAATCCAATGAATGATGACATATGTAAATATGAAGTTAGACCAAATTTATTGTAATAATGCAGTTTAATATTAATTCAAAGTGATAGTAGTTGATATAAGTTGAATATTATACCAAACAAAATGTTATAAGCTAATTTAAAAGTAAACTAAGCTCATTTGAGAAGTTATGTGTGTAAAACAATAATAAAACATATGATTGAATCGGAAAAAGGTCACGTTATAATTAGTTTCATATTTAAAATTTGTTGAGAAGAGTAGAAAACTAGTGGAAAACTAGAATATAGTAGAAAAGGAGAGGTGTGAGGTTCTCACTTCCCACTTGAAAAGATTTCTAAAATGCAATGATTGAGAAGAGCTATAAAATAGTTTATTTATCTTCACAAGCCAAGTGGGCTTAAAATGGTGGGCTTAAAATGGTAAGCTAAATATTTGACTTGCATATGACTTGTATCATAATTCAATAATTGAATCTAATTACTTCCTCTATTTCATTTTAGTGGAAATTTTGAAAAAGGTCCGGACTTTTAGGAAAAATTTAGAAATTGTGTTTGTCAGGTTCAACTGACGTTATTATCCTTATTAATTATGAGGGGAAAAGGGGATGGGAGATACTATAAAAACCAACCATCAATTAGTAAGGGCAAAATTCTTTACCCAATATAGAAAGAAAAATAAAAGTTTCCATTAATATGTAACTTTCATAAAGGGCAAAAAATTTCCAATAAATTGAAACGGATGAAGTATTTAATAATCTAATTATCAAATTATTTAATTAATATATAAGAATAATTAATTAAAGAGAAAGTTAAACTTAAATGAAGCACAAATGACAAATAAAACTTTGTCTTCCAAAATTTTAATATTATTTTTCATTTTATTATATTTCATAGTTCCACAAATGAAAATAATATAAAACTTATGTAAATGTATAATTGGTTTATGCATTATTACACATTTACACCATCATCATCATCATCATCATCATCATCATCATCATCCTTTTTGGAGTATGTAGGTGGGACCCAATATATATACTCATTTGTCTTTTACCTAATGGGATTTTTTTTTTTTTATGTTATACCTCATACCTCAGCTCATACCCCACCTAAATTCTACCTCATGTCCTTACCCATACAAACCACTTACTGTTTTCATACCTTTTACAACTTTCAAACCCCATTGTCCCCATCAACTAATACACACAATGAGGAGTTTGATTATCAAACCTCGCTCAAAATTAAATCTAAAGACAAACCCCATGTCAAACTCCTTATTGTGGATGCTTTAAGTAGTTCATATATTCGATTACTTATTAGCTAGTATACCACTGATTTACTTTAATAAATCAAAGTGTTTCACGTGGTATGGGTTACATCACTTACATGGTGGTTCGGAGTATGACGTGAATYGATAAGAGATTTTATTGCCTAGTTGATCGCAATAATGAAACAACTTCAAATACAAGTACATGCAATGGGGTATGAATGTATGATCATGACAAAGCCTTATCATTGCGTATTCCTTTGAATTATTTGGAAATATTATTGTTTACAGTTTGTACTAGATGTTGTTACTAATGGCTGAATCACCTAGCTTCCATGAAAGTAACACTAATTTCGTTAATTGACGTATCAACCATACTTGACGACGATGATGGAACAACGTCGAATTTTCTCTCCGTGAAAAAGCCAGGTTCTTTAGGATCAGGCAAAGGTATGGTACTTCCCAACATTAGAATCACCATTGACATGCTAGGGCGGTCCACCGGGTATTGTTGCACGCATAACAAACCCACATGGATGGCTCGTACCACTTGTTGTGGAAGCRCACTCGATTCCTTTATCGATGAATGGAGCATCTCCGATGATCTACCCTCTTTGTGTAGTTTCCATGCCTGCCATTTGATCAAACATATACGTGCTACTTTAATTAAGCATGTTCGTTGATCATTAACAATTCGAGATACTTCTATTATGGTTGCTTAATTACCAGAACACATAGAATATCATGCTTTCGAGAACATGGTGCAATTTTCAGGTTTGTCTAAATAATTGATTATTATTATTAGAAGAGATAAMAAGTACGAGTAATAAAGATCGGTGTTAGGACTCTCACATGGCCAAGAAGATTAAGATCATGACTASGGTGGCTAAATCCTCTGTTTTTCTTCCCGCTTACAATCTCTAGCACTAGAACACCAAAGCTAAAGACATCAGATTTCGCCGAGAAGAGTCCATCAACAGCATATTCCGGAGCCATATAACCACTACAAGATTCAAACAAAATAGCTTTTAGAATTGTAGTAAGTTACTAGAAGAATCAAATATGATGAAATGATGTTGTGCAAGTGAAAATTTGTAAAATTCTCTTAGACTCTTACTAGGTTCCAACAACTCTATTTGTACTAGCTGTATCGGTTTCATCTCCACCAAAAATCCTAGCCATTCCAAAGTCTGAAATTTTCGAGTTCATGTTGTGATCGAGTAAGATGTTGCTGGCCTTAAGATCACGGTGTATGATCCTTAGCCTTGAATCATGATGAAGGTATAGCATTCCTCGAGCAATTCCATTGATGATGATGAACCTCTTTGGCCAATCTAGTTGCCCGCCTTTCGTTTGATCTGCACAATGTTTCATATTTTCAAAGTAATAAGATTAGAAGCCCAGTTGAATACATTTTCCTCCAAAACACACGGAGCCTTAAGCTGTCATCCCTTACCGAAAATGAACAAGTCCAAGCTTTTATTTGGCATGTACTCATATATCAACATCTTCTCTTCATCTTGTATGCAGCAACCAAGAAGCTTAACGAGGTTTCGATGCTGAAGTTTGGCGATGCAGGACACTTCATTCTTGAACTCTTTGATTCCTTGTTTTGAGTGTTTTGAGAGTCTTTTTACTGCTATTTCTTGTCCATCACTCAATACACCCTACACATTTAACATCATAATAAATTAACAAATGTAACAACTTTGAGAAGTTTAACTACAATAAAATGATGAGTTTTAGAAGATGTTAAACCTTGTAAACTAGTCCAAATCCTCCTTGTCCAAGCTTGTTTGCCAATGAAAAATTTTGGGTAGCCTTCTCTATTTCCGCGAAATCGAATAATGGAAGGTCTAAATTGTTGTCCTCGGTCTGTAATCCGCGTGGTTCATCTTTTGTAGTTCTAAGTGAAACTTGTATTGTTCCTGCAGTTATCAAGGCAATCAAATTTTTACTCCTAAATGCAAATCTTACTTCAAAKTTTGAACTCGATCTTATCGTGATTGATACAACTAGGGGTGCTATTCGAGTTGATCAGCTTGAGCTTGAGCTCGATTGGTTGAAACTCCATTAACTCGTATGCAACCCAATTGGACATAATAATCAAWTGTCTAGCTAGAATTCAAAAAGAATCGGAACGTTAAATGAGCTACTTGTGTAMAACTCAAGTTCAACTCAAAACTTAGCGAGCATCATTTGAGCAACCTTGAAGCACCTACACTAGATACAATATTTTAGGATTTATAGTTTTATACTCGATAGTGGTTTGGATTAGTTTGAAGGCAAGTGACTAAGTGTCACGCGTTAATTAGTTTGTTAGACTAATTTAGGTGAGTAAGACCATCCGCAGCCCAAGGTTTATCCAAATTTTCTCTCCCCATTTTTTGTTTGTCTAAGTCATTTTTCACTAAATTTATCTTTTAACATCCCAATTGATTTTTTACTTCCACAATGCGAAGCTAGCCTAATAATTTATCTCTCATACTTTTAATATACTAATCCATATAAAGTACTCGTATATATTTATCTTATATCACATGTCAAATTCACATTATTTTTCATGTTGAGCAACTACCCTAAAACTTGAGGATGCCCAAATATTAGACAATATGTCCCAATGATAAACTTGCCCAAATAAAGGAGAGAGGGTCAGAGGGCATGTAATTGGGCAACTTAGTGTCCCCTGGAGACGCTCTTAGTGTCAAGAGTGTATTCCAATTATCTAGAATACAATATGCAAAATCAACAAGACAAGACTAGTTTGACCGTTATACACATTAATTACTTCAAAATAAATGTAATAAAGGAATATTCTCTAAAATTATACCTTCTCTTTTGAGCTTTCTTTGCTTTCTTTTACGTAAAATTAGCCATGTAAYGATAGAAAGTGCTCCAACTGATAACACTGGGATAAGAATGATCACCAGTTTTCTTCCAGTAGAACCATTACCTGTATTAACAATCAATTGTTATATACTCTCTTCGTTCCTTTCTGTTTGTTATATACTCTATGTTACGGTTTTCAAAAATAAGTATGACCATAAGAATAGTTAACGATATTGTTAACGGRCGGCTCGGGGCGTTAGTTAAGAACTTATAAAATTTCTAAAATGRTATAAATATTGGAATGCATATTAAAATCATGTGTTAATCGGTGTAATTATTGTTCATATTCATCTATTATTTTCACTTTTAGYTATCTTATTTTAACGTCTCGGGGGATCCTCGTTAGCTTTTAATTGTGCTTGGTAAAATCATAATATGACACTATATACTATATATTATTCCTCCAATAATGTTATAAATAAATTGTGTTTAATTCCAAATATGAAAATGTAGCAAAAAATTTATATTGTGGAGCATAAAATGGGATTATAYAAAAACATCTCATCGACAATATTTTTCAATGGKAMTTCGTTCTTAATTGGGCTGAATTGTATAGGCCTGCATGTAAAAGGCCCATAAGATAACTGGGCTAGGTTAGGTGTAGAAATATAGGCCACAATTTTTTTATAAATATTTCATCTAGACCTGTATTAACTTGGATTTCAGCTTTTTACCCAATACAAACTTAACACTTGAAACATTTAATTAAACATGCCTATAAGTTTTAACATGTAGAAATGGAGTCAAAAACTCAAGATCCTCTCCATTTCTTAGAGGAAATGGACAGTTCATTTCTTAAATCAATGATTTATGATGTATGAAAAAGAAGAATTGGAGGAGATGTTTTTTTTTTTATGATAAATTAGGTGTCAACAGTAACATCATATGAACACATAGAGAGTACGGCCGTACGGGATAGCTCGATTGGTTAGAGAATTTCTACGTCCCTGTGACTCTCTAAACACACAAACAAATCATATGAACAAACAAATCTTGACAAAAAAAAAAAGAGACTTACCTAACTCAGAAGCTGCCATTCTAACGTAAAGATCCTGTCCATCCTCACCATAAACTCTAATGTCGATCAACTCATCAAACCACATCAAGCACCCGCTCCCTCCATTTCGAATATCCGAATTGGCATAAGCAGTACAAGAACAATTCTCATARCATAACTTTTCACATTCCTTCAAACTCAAGTTTTTATTATAAACAACATTCCTAGTATCAGGCAACTTTAGCCCAGGAATTCTCTTAAACCCATCTTTCGCACACTCCGATTTCACCTTCTGAACACACCCATCGTCCCAATCGGCTGCATTCCATGCCTTGGGGACTTTGGGCTCGAACCCATAAAGACACCCACAGGGAGGCGAGTTGTTTATGTTACAACTCCCATACGGACCGCAACGATTGAACTTGTCGCAGTTGTCCATTTGTACAGTCAAGTAGACGATCCAATCCTTTGTTCTATCATTCCAAGTGTATCTTTGGAGTTTTCCACCATCTGAAGTTAACACCATCCTAGAAACAACTGTGGCATCAACAAGGTTGTATCTGTAAAAAATCTCCTTATCATTCATAACAAACTCATAAGTGTAAATTCCATTGGGCTTTAAGTTGGGCATCCCACTGAACCTTTCTCCATTCCATGGGCCGGACCTAAACACTATTTCCCCGTCATCTCTTAAAAATATTTGGGGGTACCCAGATGGGTCAAGTATGTTTGTGTAATGCCCTTCCGACGGATCGTGATCCGTTTTCCAAGAGGACAAGTATGTATCCAAACCCGTCACCAAATTCCTCCCAAATTTCATGTTGGGCATAAATGTACTACCCGGGTAATAAAAACTCTCCCACAAATAATCACCACCATTAAATTTGAGATTCGTGTTTGAATCCCCAACTACTAGATTGCCCGTGTCTAGGAGACGGRCAATTACATCTTCTGGAGCACGCGTGGTACTAGAGATATTGCTATGCCAAATAATACTAGGTACGGAAGTGTTACTAATGCTTAAAAGTAACGTACCTTGGGGTGTCAAAGTCAGGACACCCGACGTATCATTTAGAGGATTATTTCTGTTGGCCACCCAAATGGTTTCATTTGTGGCAAAGTTATGGTACCTGATTCCCAAGTATCTCCTAGTGACGCCGATATTGAAGAATCCAAGCTCGAAATGCCCACCGTCCGAGACGATCACTTCACCGTTGTCTTTGAGCGGTTSGTTCGGGGTGATGGCATCCCTAGCATTGCTTGACGAGGCTAGAAAGAGGATGAACAGTGTGAAGTTGAGTATAGTGGAGAATTCCATAATAGATAGTAATGTTCAAAGTTTGGTTTTAAGTTTCAAAATGGTGTGCTCTTCTAACTACCAAAGAGAGGCCTATATTTGATCCGATAACAACCTTTTTCTAGAAGATACATGGTATTAGCATTSTTAATTGACTTTTCACTTTGCAATTTGCAAAAGGGACCCCAACATACAATGACTTTGAATTTGGTATCATTAAGTCAACGAACCATGCATTTGATTTAATTTCATGTTCCAACTTAAAAGTATTGTGCATTGATTACGATTAAGTGGCTAGTTTAACAAGAGAATTACACCCCCTAGTTGTTCAAAATCGCAATCTCGATTGTAGGATCGTACAATTATACAATCAAATCAATTACAATATTGAGTTTTAAGTAGAATATACTAGATAGTCGATTCTCTCATATAATATTTGACAAATTTGAAATTTTGTTAGAGAATGTTAATTGAAAACAAATATTGTATAGATAGTATAAAATCATTACATCAATTAAAAGATTTTAGTCTATATTTTTAATGAATTAAAAATCAACAAAAGAGAGAAAAATATTAAGGAGTATGATATGGAAAACATCGAAAGACTGTATATTGAAGATTATACAGCTTAAGACTTTCGTACCGCATCTTAGGACAAGATTATCTCTAGTCTTGAGGGGAGTTTTGAAGTAAGACTTTGTAGAATTGAAGGGAGTAGGTAGTGTAATAGGAAACAAACAAGGCTGGGCCTTTGTTTTACTTTATTCTGTACAGTCCATTATATATGTGTGTATTATTTGTCCTAGGTTAGTTGGGCTCCTGATCCAAGGTAGATATATTGTAGGACAACTGTCTAGGGTATCATCACATGTATGTATATATATTGTAATACTATGTATAGCCGTTTTTGATATATCATAATACAGAAAGTTGCAATCTTTGGCAATTACTTTGCCATTTTACAACAACAACGACCATAGCTGACTGTGAACATCAAGAGTAATTACTCTTCATGGTATCATCAGAGCCAGGTTATTGAAACCGCTCAAAATCAAACAATCAAATCAAAATCCACTCAGMCACCTAACAACTAAGTGACGATGGCTACTACTGATTCTGGTGCTGGAGCAAGCAAGGAGAAAAACAACATGAATGTAACTAGTCCTCTATTCATTCATCCTAGTGAAATGCAATTGATCTTATCTGAAAAACTGATGGGAATATCCAAYTATAGATCCCGGAAGAGGTCCATGGAGTTGGCCTTGGCTGGTAGAAGGAAGCTAGGCTTTGTAACAGGCTTGGTCAAGAAGGATCCTGCAGATGAAAAGAAGAAGGAAATGTGRGAAACCTGCAATAGTGTTGTGCTCTCTTGGATTCATAGCAATGTAAACACTACAACAAAATGAGTGTTTTAGCGACACTTTTATCTAGACACTTTGAAAAGTGTCTAGCCTACCTTACGTTTATCATTCAATCTCGACATATTAGAATACAAATTTAAGTGTCGGGATTTGATAAAAATGTTAGAACAAATGGGGGAGCCGCCACATTTTCTTGATTATTTACACCTGGACATTAGTATTATTTGGGATTCTGATTTATATGTAAGGGTATAATTTAATTGTTGAGTTTTACGTAAGAGATGACAATTGATTTTGTTGTGAGAGTAAGTCGTTTATGTCACACTTTTTCTTTTGTTTTGTTTTGCACCTAAAAGAGGAAAGTATTTTGTTGGACTTTGCATAGTGTGTCGCTAGTGGCTACTCTTTTTTGTTTTCTTCTATTTAGTTGTTCGTGTCGTAGTTGTTTGAGTTGTTTTTTGTTTTTCCGCATTTTTTGGTGGCTCTGAATTCATTTGGATGAAAATAATGTTCTATGTTTCTTATGGATTTCACCAATATTTTGTGGCTGAAATGTTGAATTGTCATGTGTTGGGATTGTTTTCTCTTAGTGTTGTTTTTGTTTGGTTGAGTTGGTTGGTTGTGTATGGTGTTGGAGAAGTAGATCACGGTGATGTTAAGTTTGGGTTCGAATATTTTTTATTTGTGAATTTTGTTTTGGTGGTCATCACTGAGATGTCGATAAGATTTGTGATATTGTTTATAAGATCTTGGCTTGCTTTTGGGCTTGGTTTTTTCGTGTATTTGAACTATGTTATGTTGACTGGTCTTTTTGTTTTGTTATGCTTGCTCGAGCTATGGTGTCTACTTTGTTGGTTATCTTCCTCTTAGGATTTGGTTGTTTGAAGTCAACTACCCCGCAGTCAATTCTTTGCGCAAATGGATTTGGGTTGTTTTGCTGTCTTATCATTCAGTGAACTAAACTTAGTGTTATGGGGGTGGTTGATGTTGTGTGTTAGCTGATATAAATTTTTCTTTGGCTTGTGTTGTGGCTGGTACTTTTTTCTTCGGATTTTTGGTTGTTTAGTTTATCTGTGCTATTCAATGGCTGTTGATTCTTTTTTCGTGATTCCATCTCTAGGTTCCCTTGAGCTTTCTTTCTGAGATGGCTCCCTTTCTTGTTAGAATTTGTGTAGAAATGCCATTATGTCATAGTTGAAGGTCATGTGGTTTGTTTAATCAGATTATTTTTTGTGTTCTTCTTCCCTTTGTAGATACTATCATTGCTACCATAAGGAATTGAAAGGATGTTTTTTTGTGTGACTGATTTTTCTTTTGGCTTTTTCTCTGCCATCAGGTGATCTTTATCATGTATGCTACTTGATTTTAGGAGTGTATTGTTTTTTGGTGAGATATTTGGGGGATATTTGGTAAATGCATGTTAGCTATTTCTTTTTCTTCCCTCATAGAGTTTATGATGATCTTGGATATATGTTTTTATTGTAACTTAGGTCACATTACTGTTCAGTTCACCATTTGCTGAGTAATCATAGGGTTTCTTATCAATGGGACTGTGTATTGTTTTCTGATCCTGATTTGTGATTGATCAGATATACTTCCTTCGCAAGTTGCACCAAAACTCGGGTTTGGTTCTGACGTTTTTTTATTATGAGATATGATTCCTTGATTGTGTTTTATTATTTTCACTACAGTATCTAAAAGGAGGTTGCTGTTCTCTTATACTCCCTTTTTTGATTTGCTCCGCACTTATATTATGTTGTTCATTTGTATAGGAAAATTTATTGCGTGAATTTAATAAGTGTCGGAAATTCTTGTGTCTGATGATTTAATTGTTCTTTATTGATATATCGCTTAATTGTGCGAATTTGAGTCGACTATGAGGACTGTATAAGTTTGTCGAAAAACTAATGAGGTAAGTTAGTAGATGTGGGTATTATATGATTTTATTATGATTGGTTACGTACTGTTGTATATTATATTACTTAGGTTATATATATATATATTGATATTAGGTTTATTAGTTATATTCTTATATATATATTGTTTATATTGGTAATTATATTAGTTCGGTTGTTACGCTCTTAGTATTCTTTTATTTATATTTTATGTGGTATATATGAGGTTTCTTGGGCGGTTTATTTGGTATTTGGATTTGGCGGTATCTGTGTTATGGGGTATATTGAGGTTTATTATAATAGATCGGATTGGTGACGAATACTTTCATAATCTTGTTAGGTAAAAACAAAAAAATTTAATGGCATGACCCGTCTTGAGGATTTGGATGGACGATACGTTTGGTTTGGACTGTTAATTTTGTTATATACTTTGATGAGTTTCTATTAATCTGGGGTAACATTTGAGGGTTTAAGAGGGTAGTGTACTGTTAATTTTCAACAGTAGCTGAAAGTTTGGTGTACTCTTTACTTGCTTTTTGTATTTGTACTTAAACGTTAACTGATCTTTGTTTTGTGTGTCACTGTTTTTCATGGAGTAAATGTAGTATTTCCATTGGATCTGATCTATATATATATATAGACTATATATACCAATCAACGAAGTATTATATAATTATACTTTAGAATTAGAGATAACTTTACATAAAGTAAAATGGAATATAATTATTTGTACTGATATTGTAAATATTTTTATTCATTATTCTCATCTCTTAACTGTAGTTATTTTGATAGCTTAGAATTGAGATATGTACATACTCAAGCTATGTTCCTTATATCAACTACATGCACTATTGGATCTTAAAGACTATTGGCACAATGGAAGTGGGGGCTAGAAAAGACTTAAATGCTTTGTTTGTTCGTCTTGATTACGCTTTGTGGTCTGCACACAATATACGAGTAGGAGATAAGGGAATTGAAATGAGCTGGATGGGGGGTTGTGTATGAAGTCGGTTGGGTTGATGCTTTGACATGAAAGCCTGTAGGAGGTCCAGATAGGCAGGATACAATAGTTTGGGACTAGCACTGTTCGTGGTTTGTTGTAGGCACAGCAGGGTGGTGGCTATGGCTTCGGTGGTTGTTTCGCTAAGGCAGACGATGGCACAGTAGCAGCCAACAGGCTTGGTTACTTGGGCCAGGAAGTTGGCACTAGTAACAGGATTCCATAATCATCTGCCAAAGAGCTGCAGTTTTCCTAAGTTGCATAGATACAAAAATTATACTGGATGGGTTTGAATCATTAAGCTGTGCTTAGACCTATTCTGTTCCATCTTAAAAGCGTGCCGGCAGGTTTGTTGCAGTTGCAAATCTCTTCTTCGTCTCCTAAGTATGAACTTTGCTCAGATATAGAAATCATCATTCCGTTGTACTGTGTGGTGTGGGAGGAATATTGCAGACCAGAATGAATATACGATGAAATGTTTATTGTATATATCAGGCTATTCTATAGAATTATATTGTGGCCTTTCTCTTATTCTTTTGTTTTGCTCTTATATTACCTATAGAATGTCTTGAGCCATATAGCAATTTAGTTATTTACGTTTATATTTGTAATTTATGTGTCAGGGTGCTAGTTTGGCTAATGTTATTTGAATAGTATTTAGTTTAGAATGTTGTGTTACTGTACAAGCAGAAACCAAGAGAGATAAGAAATGTGTGTCAATTCGGCATGGCATGTGAGCAAAATGAGCAATAAGGAATAACAGAAATTTTACTAGGTTTTCACAATGGTATATGATAGTGGAATAGGACATGGCCTAAAGATGAACGTTTTGATTGGTGTTTTTGTTTGGTTTTGGGTGTGGTGTGGTTTTTCCTTTTGTCCCAGCAAGGGGTCCACCGACATAGATAGCCATGCAAGAAAGTCATTCTTTCCACCAAGGCCAGCTAGTGGTGGACACTACCAGCATTTCTTTCCGTTGAAGCGTAGGCCGATGTTGTAGTTTGTTCATCAAGTGACATCTATGATATCATTTGGTTGCAGATCCTGCTCTATTCTCTCATACAGTTTCCAAAAGTAGCAAGAGCTACAGTCGCATCATACTATGAGATATCTTGCTGTAAGCTGTTGCAATCAATAGAACACAAATATTTCTTGAGAAACTGAAATAGTACACTAAAGATCAACAATGATAAGTTGCCATAACATGCTCTAAAGAGAATGGATCACAGTATACCATGAGAAAACACTTGTTCAGCAGCAATAAAACACTAATGCAAACACACGTACTTTTTATTAAAAAGAACAATATATAGAATCAAAAAGTTCTAATGACATTTTAAGGGTTGGAGGCATCAAGTCACAAAACCATAAACTACTGGTTTCCTAGCCACAAACGTGCACCGCACAACACACCTTGTATACTGCTCTCTTTTTCTATTTCCAGAGATGATAATGGTGGGTATTTTGGAAAATAGTTGTTATGGACAAGGATGCATAAAATTTAAATCAGTTGGATCGCTGAACAATAAAGAGGGGGGGTGAATTGTTTGGAGGAACTTAAGTGACTTTCACGGAATTAAAAGAAACTTATGAAGAACACGAGAAAGAGATTTTCCAAATCAGAAACCCCAAGACAAGGCAAGAGAGACAAAATGTGGCCCTGATGCAACCAGGACTTCGTCTTTATTTATAATAGGCTGCACCTAATTACAATCTAAAGCTCGTTCTCAGTTTCTCAAGGAATTCTTGAACCCTCGTACAACCTCTGTTGGTCACACTTCTCAAACTCGATTTTATGAATCCTCGGCTATGAATTTCTCACAACCCACCGCTTCATCAACAGAGAAGCCTTTACAATCGATGTAAATCTAAATGCTTTGCAACCATATGAAATAAAGCTCTGATTGAAATTTTATGCTCAAAGGTGTAATCTTGGTTCTTTCAGCTGAGTTATTTATAGTGTGATCTATGAATGGTAGAAGGCAGCAGTAATCCTACACACTACTCATTTTTGTAGGGTATGCTTGGTAGTGGACTTGACCAACAGCTCCATAACTCAGATCTCACTAAGTCAGATATAGCGTTTTAGTTCCTTAAAAATATCAGTCGTTGGCTTGTGAATTTTCCAGTAACAACGTTTTTTCTCCAAAACTGATTTTCCTATTTTAAGGGCCTTCTTAACAACCAAGTTAATCAGAAACATCTTTCACAATAAAACGTTTTAATCCAAAAGATATAACTATAGTTTTTTAAGAATTATTTCTAACAGAAAAATATTTTAATATTTTATAAAAATTTATTTTATCAATCATGATTTACAATTCTAGGCTTTATTGACAAATTCTTTTCACAAAATAGCGAATTAATATTCTTAATAGATTAAATCACAAACTTATATTATTTCCTTTGTATCTTTGAGCAATATTTACATGTATCATTACAGGCAGTAACAATATCTAGAACCTAAATCTACTGTACCCAATGTGGATCATCTTTCAAGGAACTCACTCTTGACTTCGAATTCTTCTTGAGTTATCATAGCTCAGTTAAGTCACAGGAACTTCTTCCTTCTCCTAGGATGTCTTGCTCCATTAAGACTTCTTTCAACCTTGGCAACTATATACATCACTAAACACACTATTAGATATTAACCTAAGAGTTTGCTTTGTTGGTTTGGAGTGCATTCATCAAACTTAGGGTTCAACAATATTCCCTTTTTGATGAATGCCAAACCAAGCAAACTCTTAAAAACGGATTTAGATCTAATTCAATAGTGTGTTAGTGCATTATAAATAATTCAGTACAGGACATATAAGAGAAAGCAAAAACTTAGGAAGTTTAGTTAATATTATACATGTTTTTATTCAACCAAGGATCGAGCAGCTTAGATGCTAGAACTTGATCATCAAACTGTCACCAAAGAGGTTGCTCCTCTTCCCTTTTTGGCTTTCTCAAGAAAACAGTATAATGCATATATCTCATAGACAGTACATTAGAAAGTATATTGGTTGTACCTTTCAATACACATAATTCAAGTATGACTAACCATCCAACACACAAGTATGATAAAGCATAGCATATATATAAATTTAAAAATATAAAGCCATAATAGTTCAAGAAAGAATTAAGTAACTCATGTTCAAAAGTAATTATGCAAAAGTAACGAATCAAAATATTAAGTTACGCCATTGTTTTTTATAATTATAATAGGGGTAGGGTAGGTTTAATTGCTAGTGGGGAAGGGGAAGGATTGACGCAAGATCTTCAGGGGCCTCAAACTTGACAGGACTTCAATCACCTTGGCCAAAATCTTCTTTGCGCCTTGTCCAATATGCAAGTAGCTGCCTATCCCATGTCATCCACGATTAGTTGGGAGCAATGTCAGTGTTTCTCAAGCTTGGTCCATTGTAGGATCCTGTCGAGCATGATCCAGCTTGCATGAAGGGATTGACAGAATCCTTAAGTCTGCAGCTCTCAATGACTGGGAACTGAAGGTGCCAAAGCTGAACGTACGTACCATAGAGCCACTTGGCCCCTGTTTTCCAGAATAGAGGTTTCAACACAGAGGAGGAGAAGGGTGAACTTCAGCTGTCTTTGGTTCTCCTTCTGGGCTCCTCGCTTTGACTCGTCCTTCTTTGGCTATCCTCATCCAGGTCGAGGAAGGTTTGCAAGGTCCCTTGTAGGCCTTCTCTGTTTCTCCAATCTTCTGAGTGCACCTCCTCTTATCCCCTGACTCTGCTCCTCTGCCGACTGACAGACCTTGATGAGTGTTCTTCATCCTCATTCTTTTCGATCGCACAGTAGTACATTTTCTCAGGAGTCTTCACTTATCGCTCTCCTCCTCCTCCCTCCTATCTTCAGCAACCATCGTTCCTCCTCCTCATCCCTCGATCTTTTCCTGTCTTGACACCCATCCATCTTTGACGTTAACCCAGTCTGATTAATGTATGGATTGATCTGAAAGGGTGATTTGGTTTGATTGTAAGGACTTTTTGGTGGTTTCTTTTTCCCAAAGCTTTCAAGGGAAAGGTATCAGGAGGTTACCCATAACCCAATTTTCATGTTTCTTTGATATACAGTGGGTTAGGTGTTTGACATTAGCGAGGAGAGTTGATTATGTATTTTTGTTTTCAAGGGCAGTAGATGACGAAGGGCATCCAAGTGGTTTGCTCATCTCCTATGTGTGAGTTCTTGAATTATGGACGGAAGACTAAGGATGAAACTAATTTTTTGATGGGGGAGAAGTTTTTGTGGTGGTTAAATGACTAGGGTCACGCCAATGATCAACCATTACATCAATGCAAACTCCCTATACGACTTTCTCAACTTTACCACCATACAGTTTCTTCATAAGCACTCTTAAATATCATCTAAAACCCTCGTTATGGGTTCACTCAAATGTGCTCATTTAGTGTCGCACCACAGTAAACTCAATAGTTCTCATTTTTTAATTTATTAACGAAAAACTCCTATATCATTATTAAAACTCTTTTATCTATCATGATTATAAGACAAGCTACATTTCTTTGGAATCAATCAAACAGAGTTTGTCCAACCCTTGAATATTCTAGAATACCAATAAGCTTTGTGTACTACATGCCCATGCACAATCGAAGGTTATGCATTCATCATGTAGTTTGTGCATCTAGCTTAATTCTGGCCCGACATGGATTTCCTTCTAATGGGGACTCTGATCACAATCCTCCCGATCACCTTGATTTCGTCGAAATTCCTTTTCTCTTGAGCCCTCAACGATGGCCTTGTTGCATCCTTTTTAGGGTCAGATATTTGTGGCTATGGAGAGATAATCTTGGTGCAGAAGTGTGAATTTTGGGAAGAAATAAGGTGTTTTGTTGAATTGGAGATGAAGTTTTGGGTTCCATAGGATTTGGAGTCTGTGGGTTTAGGAAGGGGTTCTTGCATGTTTCACAATAGCTAGGTGTGGTGACGTTTTATTTGTTGGTGAAAATTAGAGGATGATTGTGCTGTCAAAAAGAGAAGAGTTATTAATTTTTGGGTCAGTAACTCTTTTCTCTGGATTCAATTGATTTGACAATATGTTGGGATATTATATGCAATGCAACCAAATAATATTTGTATCCGGTTGAGAGAATTTAGGAGATTAATTTTTGACAGATGCATACAGCTAATGTTGGATAAAATATTTTTGAGATTTTAATTTTTTGAAAGTTTTAGCCGGAAAAAATATAAGATAAAATAATTTGTTTTGTGTTAGGATAATAATTGACATTGAGCTATTTGAACAAAAAAAATGGGCTTACACGTATCAGGACTATAACAATGTTTGCATGCTTTTAATTTTCCACAAGTGGTTTCATATTACAACACAAGAAAATACATGCACTATCTTGGAGTAATGCTATTCACAAAATTGTGCTAGACACATAATATAATAATGTTTAAGTCATACCTTGGGAATGTTATGGAACACTCTTAGGATAGTTGAATCATCCCAAGTTCCATGCGCATTTTCAAATCTATACTCTTGCTAATGGCCTAGTTAAAATATCAGGCTACTTGAATTTTCAGTTTCACAAAAATCTAATTTGATTATGCTTTCTCAACATGTCCTTTAAAAATGATGTCTTAATATGTATATGATAACTTTTGAATAGGCTGCACTGATCCTTAGGATAAGAATGCACTTTGCATTATCCACAGTAAAATTGGGGATGCATTCATACCTTCAGTCATAAACTCTTCTTAGTTGTGCTTGATCCAAAGAACTTGAGAGCAACATGCACCAGCTACATATCAGCTTAGTCAGTAGATCAGTGCTACTGTGTTTGTTTCTTTGATCCCAAGAGACAAGACAAAAGCCCGAGGAACTGAAGTGTTCACTGGAGGTGTTCTGTTCATAAATACTGGTATCAGCACAAGTAAACTTTCACATCAAACAGAGAGTCTTCTAGGAAAAAGAACTTCATGTTCTCAGTTCTTCTTAATATCGAAAAATTCTTTTAACTGCCAAGACGGTTGACTGATTCTTAGGGTTAGATTGAAATCGTTTGCACACCCCTACAGCTGAAGGAAATATTAAGGTATACTCTAGTCTAGCGTAGAGAGTGAGAATCATCTTTTCTTTTACGTAAATTACCTGGGGAGTCTTCACCAATTCTGGTTCAACTCCCATTGGTAGTATATTGATTTACTTGATCAAATTTATATGTTCTTCAGAAGTTCTTTGATATACTTTTGTTGAGATAGAGTCCCCTCTCGGTTTGCTTTATTTGAAACGCAAGAAAGAAGTTTTAACTCTCCCGTGCATATGCTCATTTCACAACTACCACTCATAAGATCAGTACTACACAGTTTTATCACTTAGTTGCACGGCAAAATAATGTAAAAATCCAACATATATTTGAACACAAGAGGTCAGTCTTCAACTTCTTAAATACAAAGTTTTCAGCACTTTTCTCTTTTACAATTGCGCTTTTGTAACGAGAACTTAGGGATAGCTTTGTTCTACAAGCTCTGGGTGCTTGCTTAGGCCCATAAAGGAGCTTTTCAAGGCTTGAAAACATATTCGGAAATTTCATTTTCAAAGCCAGGAGGTGCTCAACATAACTTCCTCCTGAAGATTAACCATTTAGGAGCAAATTTAACTCATTTGATGAAGTGTTGAAACCCACTAAAGGAAGCTAAAGGCACAGATGTCTGATGAATGGCTTCCTAACCTTGCTACAGGAGCAAAAGCTTTCTTCGAAGTCTATCTTTCTCTGTTGATTATCTCCTTTAACAATCTAGTTCATGCTTTTTTTCTTTTATCATTGTCCATACTTCGTCTTAGCTTGTTCTAACAACCCATCTTACGACCCACATGACCTTTTTTGTTTTAGGTAAGGGTTACAGTGCCATACTTATTTCTTTCAAATTCATTCAGATTCATCCTGCTCCATGGCAATTATCCACAGGTCAGCATTTTGGCTTCTTCATGGTTTTCGGATTCAAATGGACAGAATGCATGGAAGGACAGAATTTTCAATGACCCAGTTTGAGTTCCCTTATTATGATCAACTTATATAAGACAGTGGATGAGAGCTTTGGTGTTTCCAGGGGTTTAGGCTGGAAATCGTTCACGAGAACTCAACTTGAGGTGCCTTCAGCAATGAGTTTCCTACTGTTCCTTCTGGCTTCCTCAGCATGTTCCTCATTATTTCTCCTTCAGCATAGGTTGGAGAAACTTTTGTGTGTTACAGGTTGTTTCTCTACCCCTAACTGCAGGACGTTTTTTTGGAGGTTGCTGATCCTCATCTGGATCATCTTTGCTTGCGAGCCCCTTTCAAATCATCCTTTCTAGTTTCATGAGCATTAAATGTTATGTTAGTTTATCAAATATACATGAATCTTTCTTCCAACACACATAGAGTTTTTATTGTACACTTTGTATGCTTGCTATGATTAGAATAGCAAGGAACACAGCTTCATACTACGCCCATCAACTTACCAGTTTTCTCATACAATTGGTTATGAACAAAACACTTACAACCAATCGTTTGAAGTGTGATATGATTAGTTTCTGGGGCCTTTAAAAGTTCATATGGGAGTTTTCTTAGCAATAGGTCTAAGCATTACAGCGATTGATGATATACAGGCATATGACTGCTTCTGCCCAAAGTTTCTAGCAAGACACTGGCTATCAACATTGTCTAGCATGTCGTCCAGGTCCTGTTTTTCTCTTTCACAACTTCCGTTTTTCTTGCGGAGTCTAGGAGCAGAAAGTTATGCGCTCATTCCAGTTTCCTGCAAAACTATCAAAACTGTATTTCGAATTCTGTTCGTGATCTGACCTCTATATGGCTATTTGAAATCACATGATTATTTGGGTCCTCTTGGCAAACACGAACTATAAAGGTTCATCTTTGCTGCCAGAAGATCACCAAGTGAATCTGGATAATCATCAACAATAACCAACACAATCATCTTTTCTCCACTTCTACTTTGGACTCTCATTAGTCCACATTAATAATTGAATTAACTCTAAGGGTTGCTTTGTTGTTATACATGTTTATTTTGAAATGATGACAATTGCTTTCCCCCTCAACACAGCATTGCATATGTACTGACCAGGGAACTTGACGTTTGGAAGACTAACCCACAGTTTAGTGAGTGCGTTGTTCATGAGAGAGAGAAACTTGCATGTTCCACTTTTGTGCAGATTAAAGCATCACTCCTCACAACTAGACAGGTCAGATTGTTCCTTGGGACATGTTGAGATCCCTATGTAGTGTTCCCCTCTTATGTTCCCTAAGAACATTGAACGGTGTGGTGTTGATGATTTGACATGTTTCGGTTGTGAATTTTACTGTGTTCCTTTGTCGAGAATTGCGAATCTAGCAGATTATGTTAAGACCATAACCGAAAACAATTAACATACAGTGTTGGAACTGGACTTCCTACCTTACAATTTGGCTAGGATTTCTCTTTCTTATCCTCACCGAAGTCACTATCCCACCAATATAGGCCTCTAGATGAGAGAACTTGGATTTGTCTCCAGTCATGTTGCTTGGAAACACTGTCGAGTGTACCGATGTGTTGTTCCCTTCTACAGGACCTCAAAAGACTTAAGCGGTTAGTATGAGGAACCGGGTTTCCTCGGGTCCTTATAAGAGGAAGTAGAAGCATTTCTCATCTTCTTATCCACATTATGGTTTTATGTTGCTTTCATGAGGCAGCTTGCTTCCTGTATGCTATTGTTTACGTAGCTGGACAGTTTTACTACGAAGAGTGCAAACTTGTTACACTAGGTAATCTACATAATTTCTTCTTCTTACTTTGTGCTTAGCATGGCACATATCCTAAGACTTCAGTTTTTTCACCGTGATGTTCTGTCAAATCCATTTAGTCGGAAATATGCTTATTCTCAACTAGTTTTATTTTTCGGGTCTTCAATTCCTTCTCCAATTTTTGTTTTTCAAGGTTTTGAAGTCCTCAAGATTGTATTGAGTTCCTCGAATTCTTTTGACTGAAATTAGTTTGAGGAGGAAATTGTACGCATCTTATGCAACTTCATCGATTTGAACTGAGCCATGTCTCAATCGAAGCATAATGTTTTCCTGTTATGAGTTTCACAAAGTTTTTTCAAAGAAGGTTTTGTCAATAACTCAAGAATGATTTTGAACATCCGTTCTGGTGCTTCTGCAATCCAAGGAAACAATGATCTTTATAAGTTTAGTGTTTTTCAGATTGATTTAGACTTTCGTAGACACTTAACTCCAGTCTTATATATTCCTAGTTATGATCCACCCAAGTCATTGTTTAAGAAATGTAAAGTAGAGTTTTGTGAAGGATAGAAATACCGTCCTTTCTCTTGAGTTTCCTCTCTTTCTGGCCCTCAGACCACAGATCGAGAAGTTTCAATTTCTAGGCTGCTGCTTCAAACTCAATTTCACGTCTGATTTGCCCCATGCAGCGAATCAATGTGCTCTTACATGACGTCTGACTGTTGTTGAGACTTCTTGCTCGTCTTGTTTCGGTCTTATTTTGCTTTTCATTTGCAGGATTTAAAGGGCAATCTCTTCACCCATATGATCAGTGCTCCACAACCGATTGGACACAAGATTGTCCCTGTTCTTGACAAAATTCTTAGAAAAATTTGTTAGACTTTAAACATTTTTTGGACCTTCTTACCAACATGGCAGCCTCATCTTCATCACGCTCAGATTCCCGGGGAAACTCTCAGCCTTAGGGCCACGTTTCTTCTTCTTTGTTCAGTTCCTGTCAACTGGACCCAATATGTAACTCATGGGTCATAATGGGAAGCCGAGCATTGTTCGCTGTTGAACTGGTGAAGTCCTTCGTGTTCGTGGGGAGGGCAGTTCCTTAGCTCTCCATTTCATCTCCGAGGAGACTTCGTTAAGAATCTTCCTAACCCTATTCATCAAGGTGTGCAAGTTATAAGAGTTTAGTAAACCTTGTAAATATCTGAAGTAGTCCTTAGGTTCCATCTCAAGCGCTCATATTGTAAGACTTAATAAGTCTATCTTAGATCGCTTAATCGATTTGTACCCGTCAGTGTTTTTTCTAACAATCCCATATTCGCTTAGATTCTTGCATCCCATGACACGGTTGTGTTCATGAGGTCCAAGACCACAATGTAGGAGTTTGACAGCAAGGGCATTCAATTCAAGTTTTTCAAATCTTCTTTTTCAATTCAGACATAGGTTTAGAAACTACTCATTGTTCACGGTTTTTGAGTGATTTCAAAATACAACTTCTATGACACGCCATACCCTGGTGTTCTCGGCCTTAATGAAGATCTCATTTATTCTTCCAGTATGAATAGAATTTTCCATTAAATGGAGTTCTGGGTAGAGTATCCTTCTCAAGACGTTCTCTCGTTGATTTCATTCTTCAACTAGTTCAACGTTCAGTTCTCTCTTCAGGGTTTCTGATGTTACGAGAACAAGGCTCTGATACCAATTGTTGGAAGTCGACTGAACAATACAAGAGGGGGGTGAATTGTATTGAGGAACTTAAGTGATTTTTGCGGGATTAAAAGAAACTTAATGAAAGAAACACGAGCAAGAAGAGAATTTTCCAAACACAGAAACCCTCAAGACAAACGCCAAGAGAAAAAACTGTGCTGATGCAACAAGGACTTCGTCTTTATTATAAAGGATGCAACACCTAATTACATCTAAGACACTCGTCTCAGTTCTCAGGAACTTCTTGAACCCTGTACCAACCCTCTGTTGGTCACACTCTCTCAACTCGATTTCTATGAAATCCTCGCTATGATTCTCCTACACCCCGCTTCAATCAACAGAAGAGCACTTACACTCGATGTAAACAATCCTAATGCTGGCAACAATATGAAATAAAGCTCTCGATTGATTCTTTGCTCAAGGTGTATCTTGGTTATTTCCAGCTGAGTATATTTATAGTGTGATCATTGAAGCGTAGAAGGCAAGCAGTAAAGTCCACTACACACTACTCCCTCTTTTGTAGGAGTAATGCTGTAGTGGAACTTGACCAACAGCTCCTAACTCCACGATTCACTAAGTCAGATAATAGCCGTTAGTTCCTTAAAAATCTCAGTCAGTTGGCTGTGAATTTTTCAGTAACAGAGTTTTCTCCAAACTTGATTTCCTATTTTAAGGGCTTCTTTAACAAACCAGTTAATCAGAAACAATCCTTTCAAAAATAAATTTTAATCCAAAAAGATATAACATATAGTTTTTAAGAATTATTCTAAACAGAAAAATAATCTTTTAATATTTTATAAAGATTTATTTTATCAAATCATTTTACAATTACCTAGGCTTATTAGACAAATATTTTTCACTAATAGCGGATTAAAATTCATTAATAGATTAAATCACAAACTTAATATTATTTTCCTTTTATCCTTGAGCAATATTTCATTGTATCTTACCAAGCAGTAAATAATTAGAACCCTAATCTACTGTACCACAATATCGAGTCATCTTTCCAAGGAACTCAACCTTTTGACTTCGACTTCTTTCTTGAGTTCATCATAGCTCTCTAGTTAGTCAGGAATTCTTCCTCTCCTAAGGATTGTCCTTGCTCTTAAGACTCTTTCACACTGGAACTATATCACATCACTACACACATATAGATATTAACATAGAGTTTGATTGTTGGTTTGGAGTGCCATTCATCAAAACTTAGGGTTCAAACAAATCTCTCTAAACCCTGATAGTGGAGTGATCATATTAGGTTCAATTTAAATCTCTCTAAACCATACAATAGTTACTCCAATTTTTGCACCTTTATGCTGTATCATTAGCACATGAATGTAACCAAATAGCTCATAATTTAAAGCATAGACGTAAAAATGATCAACTTCTGGGATAGATTCATTCAAATGGGCACCGCAATAAGGCACCACTCTGAAAGTTAACTGGGGAAGACATTCTTCAAATTTGTGATCTCTATCACTCTTCATAAAACTATAAAACCAGCATTGGAGATATGTGATCACTCGACAAGATGTAATATGTTTGTATAACAACTCGAGATTGCAGATAGCCATGCAATTTTGTACAATAAATCTAATCTTGCAATTTGAATTCTTTACGTGGTGCTTTTAAACATCTTGGCTTAACACATTATTCTTATCTTAACTTTGACCTTTACTCTCATTTTAGTATGATAAAAGCCATAATGTATGAACTTAAACAATATAAAATGAGTATAACATATATATATAGATCGTGATTCAAAGGTCACTACAAGTCTAGTGATGGTTTCTCCTGATTGAACTTGGTATATTCCGAGGATGAATGGGAAAACTGTTTCTATCCTAACAATACAGAATTACTTTGATTGATGCCAGTCCAGAGGCATGATTATGAACAAGAACTATGGTTGTGGCTATTATGAAAAAGATTTGACTAGTAGTATCTATTGAATATCTTTAGACATAATAAATGCTTACCTTTTAGTGAGAGATTTGGCTCTATATATTCTCGAAGAGAGTTTTGTTGCAAGAGCATGTGAATCTGATGTTTATGTAAATGCTTGATAGGGCGATGGGCACAGGAAGCGCTTTAGCATCATTCTACCTACAAGGAAAAGGGAAGGAAAATATATGTCAATGAAAATTCAGAATAACAAGGGGCATTCAATGACCTACTTAGTATTGTTGTGAGGATTTGCCAAAAAACTCCTGCAAGTTCACATCAAAATCCACATCCACATTAAACCTTTCCTCTATTTAAAACTCTTAAACATTCTATGTTAGATAGATCCTAAATTCTTATTAATGAAAACACTAGCTTTTCTGAACTTCTGCAGCTTTTCTCAGAAATAAGAGTTATTCGATCTTTCAGGTAAATAGTTTTGTAAGTTGGCGGTGGTTAGAATAACTTACGTTAACCCCTTCTTCACAGATTTGGCAGACAAACATTAATAAGACCAATGTAAACTCAAAGTCCCAAAACTGTAGCTCTAACATGATCACAATAAAGGCATTAGCAAGATGTATTCGTTGTTTGCAAGGGTGTAAACTCTCTTCAAATACACGCAAATTTACAAACTTTTCAATCTTTCACTAGTGGTTTCCCAAGGATTACCATGTCCATGGCTCATTCAATTTTTAATCTCGTTTGACGACGACACAGGTAATAAGGAAGTGTACTGTGACCAACTACCAAAACAACTAGCTTACTTGAGAGATCTCAATTCTCAAGTTAATGCAAATAACGTAAGTCCCTTGTATAGTGCAATACAACAAGTCATCCCTCTGCAGATCACACGCATCAATCAAAGAAGAACATTGTCTTACATTCTTGGTTTTCTTACTTTATATGGCAGATGTTTGAACAATCAGAAAATATTATTTTTTATTTATTTTTGTAATAGCATATAAATTAAATAGACTTATTCAACAATCAATTGTTGTAAATAAATGATTTTTTTCCCAACTTGTAAAATTCTTTCTTTAATTTCCTAACATTAAAAAAATCAATCCCAAATGTAAAATGTTATAGGCTGTTATTGTGTCACTGCACTTAGGTGACATCTCATATTTCTTTCTACTTTCTGTTAGCATATTAGTTGTTGTTTGGTTGTTAGTTGTAACAGACTTTGTACTTGCATTGAGCTGCAGCTATATAAGCCTTGCTTTTATCTGTAATTGGATGATCATATATAATCAGTAATCATTTGTGCTTCTCTCTTAATCTCACATTGGGGTTGCCCCAAATATCCACATTTCTTTTCTTTTTTTTTGTTCTGTTTTGATCAGAGCTTTAACTAATAGGAATTCCCATCTATTTACATAAAAACACAGAAAACTGCATGATCCATTCATGTAGCAAATAGCATGAATATAAACCATGTATGTAACATTGTTGATTCCATACCTAAAAGCAGTTAACTAACATGAGGTTGCACAAGAATTATTTGTCTTCGATGGCGCGATTTCATCTATTGAAACAATAATCCAGCAGCTAACCAAAATCAATTGAACAATATACCTAGCCTTTGACACGATTCCTTTTGATTGATCTAATCGAGCAGAGATACAAACTTAAAGTTTGTTTAATTAAACTAAAATTTGATTTCAAACAATTAACTAACTAAACCCAAATTTTCACCTATATAAGCAATTTTCCCTAATCTACTATCTAATTAGTATTCTGAAATATAAGCAGCAATAAAAAAAATCTAAATTAATACTGATTAGTATTTTTCTTTTCTTTTTTTTCTATAATAGCACGACAATTTTTATTCAGATAGTTTTTTTGACAATAAGTTGTTAGATTATATATAAATTATACTTATTTAGTTTTAACTTTTATTTATTAAAATGTTAAATTATGATGTGTGGGACAAGCTAATTAATTAGATGGTAGAAACCTTGGAATATAAATGGGTATGAAACTACTAGTATTTTAATTTTTGTATGTGTGGACTT
>SNQN01001870.1:0-20103 GCA_008642245.1 Bassia scoparia
AACAAGTGAGCTGACTAGTGTGTTTAGTCCCCTTCATCATTTGGTAAAAAAAAAGCCATCAGAAATGCTTGGTGTCACACAAATTCAGTTCAATGGTGTTCCCTCACACATAATCAAGAGCAAACATAGGCCCACCACATAATGCAAGAACATTATCTACCTACGAGTTATGTGGAGCTATTCTAACCAAAGAACTAACTAGTGTGTTCAGTCCCCTTCATCATTTGGCAAAAAAAAAAACAATATTTCAATCATCACAAACAGAAATAAGCATCATAATCCAACACTAATCCAATGATAAAATCCATTCAATCAAACATAAAAAAATCCAACAGTAATCATCCAAGAGTAATCATCACAGTCCACCAATGATTTCCAAGCTCAAATCCTTTCAATCAAGCATAACAAATCCAACAATAATCGTGACAATAAACCAATGATATCAAAGCGTAAAAATCGCATCAACCATATCAACCAAAAGGACCAGAAATAGCATCATAATCCAACACTCTAATCTATTAATGCAAAATAARCAAATACAACAATAATCATCACAATAAACCAACGATATCAAAGCGTAAAAATCGCATCAACCATATCAACCAAAGGGACYAGTAATAGCATCATAATCTAACACTCTAATCCATTAATGTAAAATAAACAAATCCAACAATAATCATCACAATAAACCAATTATATCAAAGCATAAAAATCGCATCAACCATATCAACCAAAGGGGCMAGAAAGAACATCATAATCCAACACTCAAATCCGTTCAATGAAACATAAAGAATTGAACAATAAACATCACAATAAACCAATGATATCAAAGCATAAAAATCRCATGAACCATACCAACCAAAGGGACCAGAAATAGCATCATAATCCAACACTCTAATCCATTAATGCAAAATAAATCAAAGTAAAGAAATAGCAAACCAGTCAAATCCACTGGAGGGGACTGAGGAGTAGAGTCAGGCGAATCAACCCACACCTCCAATGAACTATCACTGAAGGCAGATTTTTTGGCAGCTTGTTCATCTTCTCTAGCTTTCTTAGCAGCTTCTTCTACTTCTTCTGCCTCGATTTGATCAAATATCACAAGCTTCTTGGGTCTTCGCGGAGCTAGGGGACGAATACGATGGACTATAGGCAGAGAAGGATTCTTAGGCTTGGCCTTGTTAGACCTTGGCCTTGGAATCCTTGGCTTACTAGTTGCAGCAGCTGCTGCCTCCCTCTCAGACTTCTTTTTGGCTCGAGCAGCTTCCATCTCCAACTTCTCCCTATAGCCAGAGGAAGGGAACAACAAGCCACAAACAATCACCCTCTCCTCTCCATTGATAGAGACCAACTGTTGACCATCAAGATAACCTAAATTCTCTACTTCCCTCTACTGATCTTTTTTCCTTTCTCCTTCTTCTTTGCCTCCTCAATCGCCAACAAAAAGCTACATTTTTGGCGTTGWGTTGGCTTAACATCATCACCATCAACCAAAACCGCCTTACCTTTCCTCTTCCTTGACAAATCAGCATATGTTTCAACGTTCACATCAACATCCTCATYAGGCTCACCCAGATCTACTAAGTCAATGGAGGAAGGATCATAATTCTCCTCCTCCATCAACCTAGCAATCTCAATATCACGAAAAGCCTTTTTTCCCCACTCGATTTTCTCCCTTTCCAAATTATCCAAATACTTCCTGTAACAAGGATCCCTTCTAGTCAACTTAGAAATTACCTCACCCAACGCAATGAAAGCTTGATGGCTGATGACTCTTTTGTTGTCGCCATTCTTGTAGAATCGGTGAGGGTAAATCATCCCTTCTTCGATTCCATGACACAAATCAACAATGAACGCAATTTTGTCTTCACTCGCAGTACGATCTAGTACTTTGAACAGGGGATTTAGATCAAGAACCATTGTAGAATTTCGAACAAAGCCTAAAATATGGGGACTGTAAAGGAGAGTGAAGAACGAAAAATAAGGGAGACGAAGAGATGAATGGATTGAGTGAGGATCGCAGCAGCAAAAATCGAAAAAATGAAAGTGAGATGAAGAATTGCAAGTAGAAATTCGAGATCTAGGTTAGGGTTCATAGTGAATGGTTGAGAATTGGAAAGAACATTTGAGAGAGTGATAATAGATGAGAGTTTTGGTGGGAAAGTAAAATATTATCACGTGGGTTTTAAGAATGGTGGGGAACATTAGAGGGGTGTAATTATAATTAACTTATTGATGCAAATGTTAAAAATGGTTAGTGTAAAGGTTAAGAAAATAATAAGGTTTTTCTCATAATTTCACATTATTTTAATGGACCAAAATAGAAATAAAACCAAAGTTGCAATTAATTTGTGTATTCTAAAATGGCAAAAGTTGCGATTAATATGACAACGGAGGAAGTATATTGTATTGAAAAATATAATATAATATATGTGCGCCACATTTTGTTTACTTTTTTTACATAATTTGTTTTAGAAAAACATGGTACAATACAAAAACAAATAAAATACAAAACTCTACATTAATATGTAGTACCAAATGAAAAATTGGTAGAATAAATAGTGTTAGTGTCAAATAAAATGATAGAAAAATAAAATTAACATATACAATGAAAGTGATTATTTTTATTTAAAAAAAACATAATTTTCCTAACGTTAATTGTGAGTTAGAAGAACCTCAGGTTTTCGTTGGTGATATTTATGGGGATCATGTTGTGTCTTGTGGCCGGGATCGTTGGTATCAAACATCGAACATAAATGTTGTCCGCGATACATTCTTGTCGTTTGTTATCGCCTGGGATATTTGCTCGGAAGGAGGTAAATGTTGGGTTGACTAGCGCAGCGACGGGGCTCTTCGACCTGCGGATGTCTTACTTATTCTAATAGATGGCGGCTGGGATGTGTGTGTTTGACCTGACGGGGTCATCTCCTTTGACGCAAACTGGGTTGTCTGATTTCGTTCCTGGTCGGGTGGTGGCGGCAGCAGCACAACGGAAGCGGAGAGATATTTGGATCGGTGTAGGGCTATTGGCTACGGTTTTCTTTCCTTTCTCCTCCTTCCTTGGGAGAGTTGGATAAGGGAGCTGTTGCGCTTCTAAAGAGGATCAGACGTTTTCTAGAGCTCAGGACATCGGGGCACGTGCAGCTGCTCACATTTTCACTAGGATGGGTTTCGCTATTGCTAGAGGAGTGGGGGCCAGATTGTCTCTCGGCTCCCTCCAACTTCTTGTAGATCACTTGTTCTTTTTGTGTGGTTGTATCGCTTGCCACGTTTTTAAATAATAATAATAATAATAATATAATAATAATAATAATAATAATAATAATAAATAATAATAAAATAATAATAATATATAATAATAATAATAATAATAATAATAATAATAATAATAATAATATTAAGGAAAATTTGCTGAAAACTACCCACGTTTTGCAAACTTTAGAAATAACTACCCACTATTTTTTTTTAAAAATAAACTACCCACTTTTTGGCAAAAATTTATAAAACAGCACCTGTTTTGATTTTCAGGCCAAACAAAAAACCATTTTCGATGTGTGGGTCCACCCTCCTCATTTCCCTTTTTATAACTCCTAGTTATGTGCAATGACCATTATACCTTCCGACTCTCTTCCTTTCCTCTCCTCTCTCCTCATTACCGCACCACCTAGCAGCCCTACATTAACCATTGAAAATAACAACAAAATTCTAGAAAACAAACCATAAGAATGGTAAATCTGAAAAAATTGAAATCAAGATAATCAAACAAAAATCAAACAACAATAACACTAAAAATCAAACAAATATCAACACTAGCAAGCTGCACAGTTGAGCAACCACGCAAGACGCAACCACCACACACACCGCAACCACCACACAACGCAACTTACAACACCATATTCGATTATTCGAGCAAGAATTCGAAATTGCAAGCACAACTCCAAGCAATTAAACCTAATTCGATTGGTTTAATTGCTTCATACTGCTTTGGGTTGTTGTTGAATTGTTTGGCTGGGTGTGGGTGAGTGTCGAGTGGTTTGATTGCTTCATGTTAGTTCCAATTTCGTTGTCAAATTATTGATGTTGTTCAAATAGTAGTTGTTGTTTGAATTGTTATTGTTGCTATCGAATAATTTTTGTTGTCGAATTGTATGCGGTGGTGATGCTCGAACTATACGTGGTGGTGGTGCTCGATTTTGACCTTCGTGGTGGAGAGGAGAGAACATAAAGAAAGGAAGAAAGGAGAAGGAAGAATGGAGGGAAGAGATGGCTATGGTGGAATCAGGGAAAAAGAAATGAAGTGAAGAAATCAGATGGTGGGAAGAGTAATGGGTAGATAGCTTATTAGGTAGGGGAAGTTTCATAATTTCGTAGGTAAAGTTAAAATTAGGRAGGAAGAAGTCGGTCTCACATGTCTGAATCCTCCCTTTTTTGGCCTGAAAACCAAAATAGGTAAGGGTTTCTAAAATTTGAGCAAAATGTGGGTAGTTAATTTTAATTAAAAAAATAGTGGGTAGTTATATTTATTGGTAACATAATATATTTATTAGTAACCRAAAAGTAGGAAAGAACTGATGTAAAACTCCCGTCCAGAGGTCTTATAGGCGCCAAAACCCCAAAAGAATTCCCTCCAAGTTTTCCCCCTCTTTTTTTTGGTTGATTAATGTGTTGTTATAATCATATTGGCTAAAAGTAATTTTGTATATGGTACCCACATACATTGGATGTATGTGTATCACTATCCATTGTTTGGTTGTACAACATATGTTGCCTAGGAATTCCTATTTCCCAGGAAGTTGAGAGAATATGTTTTGTTTGATTGACATTAAGTGTATGAAATATAAATTCCTTGGAAAACAAATTTCCCATGTAGTGTGGAAAATGATTTACCAAGCCCCCTCTTGGTAAGTCAAAATTTCAATGGCTAATGTGGGACCACTAATTGTTTAGTYTATTTCTTTCTCTCCAAATTAGTTAACTTAAATAAGATTAATTAAGCAAACATAGGAGATTAATGAGTTAAGCTAACAATTGAGTACTAACATTTGTGGGTTTTCACCCTTTGAGTACTCACACTTTTTTCTTCACTCTTTAGGTACTCATCTAATAAATTAGGTGAGTTAATCATATTTTTTTAACTGATAATTGTTATAATTTTTTTAGGAGCTTTTAAGTCACAATAAACCTTAGGACAATTATGTTTTTCCCATAAAAATAATCACTTTCATTTGTATATGTAAATTTTATTTTCCTATCATTTTTATTTGACACTAGCACTGTTTATTCTACCTTTTTTTCATTTTGGATAGACGGCGTATAAATGTAGAGTTTTGTAAAAAAAACATTTTGAATGTATATACCATGATTTTTTTAAAACAAATTCTGTAAAAAAAAAAAAGAAAGAAAAATTAAATGAGTGACATATATTATTTTAATTTTATTACTACTACATATATTATTTTATTTGATGACAATTATYATAATTAGTATTGTGTTAAAGTATAATTAACTTAATTAATTTAATGAGTACCTAAAGAGTGAAGAAAATAAAGTGAGTACTCAAAAGATGAAAAACTTCAAATGTTAGAGCTTCCGCATCAAGGCTCCGATCCCCATTTGTTTTGGGGTACCTCTTGAAGCTCCCTACCAATGCAGTAGGWGACCCAACAAATGGGATACCCGATATTATCAGAACCTCCWCAATTATTCGGGRAGTGAAAGCGGGCACATGCGCATGTGTTTTCWTCCCTTTTTTATTTGCATGTATGATGTGGGGCCCACCACTATGTAATATGCAAGTTTTGGTTTTGCATGGTGCAAYGTATGTCAGTAGTGGAGTTGTTTTTGATTTTGGATTGAGTTTTTATTGTATATTTTTTATAATTAAACTCAACGGCTAAACATTATAATATGAATAAATTAACCCAATTTAGTTAAACATTAATTAACCCAATTCAGCTAAACATTATAATATGAATAAATTTATATTGAATTGTAATTTAATAAATATGTGGGTCATAGGAAAGTAGGAGAGAGAAAGTTTTGGGGCACCCCACGAATGCAGAATAGTGACTGAAAATTGGAGAGGGTAAATGAAAAGGTTAGTGGAAAATGATGTGGTAAAAGGAGGAAAGAAGAGAGATTGGTTGAGGAGCCTCATTGATGCGGGTGGTCTTAGTACCCAATAGTATACTTAACTCGGAAATTAATTCTTAGGAGAGTTCCTACATTATCAACCAAACACACTAAGCTCAATTCCTAGGAAATGGACAAGGGAAATTATTTACAGATTTCCTATGGTTCTTTGTCGAGCCCTCGTTCCTGTCAACTAAACGGATACGCTAAGAAATTGTATCATGGGCAATAGAAAGTTGAATGCTTGTCGACGGCATAGTCGCACAAAGACTACTCTTTTCGTTTCCTTTTGTTTTACTCACTTTTCTACACATTACCATAATATTGCTTTAGGAAAATTTGCCATTAACTCCAAGGTTGGGAATTTTTTACAAAAACTACTCGGATTCCATAAATTAAAAATAAATACCCGTTTTAAACCATTAGAATTCTCACCGTGTGGTTTTCCGCAAATGAAAAACCACTTCCAGGCATTGGGTCCACCTTTCTCCAAACTCCCATATTATTATGTGCATTCATTCTTATACCCCTAATAATCATCATTAACTACATTTTAGTACCCCAAACTCACCTCTAATCACTCTCTTCTTCTCACTCCTCTCACTCCCTCTATCCATACCTATAAACATTCAGATTTAATGCTCAGCTCGATGATGTGTCATCGGTTTTTTGGCATCTCTAAATTATGCTCGCTCACATGTCAACTTACCATTATGCAACTTTACTATTATAAAATTCAGATTTAATTCGTTAAAACTTTGCATTTGGGTTCATTGCATTTCATGATTATTTATATATCGTCATAATATAGTGACAATGTGTCTCAACAATAAGATTGTAAGCCTGGAAAAATAAATAGGAAATAAGAAAACATAACAAAATCAAACAATAATTAACCCCAAAAAAATGGAATCATTAAACCATAAATCTGAAACATCATTACAGTAGACTAAATTCAGAAGATTTTTGTTTGCCGGAATAAAATCATAAATCTAGAGATGGATTACATAGATGCCAATTTAGGGACCAGAACAGAGAATTGTGGAATTGAGGTTGCCCACTCCACAACGATTTCATACTCGATTTTCTGCCCCGTTAATTGTTGTCGGTGCATTGCATGTATGTCACTATGCTGCTGCCGCCGTTGCTCTGCTGCTCGTTGTGAACTGCTCTAGTGCCCAAAACAGAAATCAAACACCCAAAAATCAAAATGGCACAAAATGGAAAGGGGTTTTTTTTAAAAAAATTGTTACTGATTATTGGGTGAAGTGAATTTGAGGGAAGAGAGAGGAGAAAAGAAATGGAGGAATGAGAGGGTGAAGTAGATTTGAGGAGAGAGAGAGAGAGAGAAGATGAAATGAGAAATGAGGTGAAGAGAGGAAACTGAAAAAAAAAGAAATGAATGGAGGAAAGAGTAATGATGTGGGAGGGTGGGAAGAGTAATGGGTGTTTTTATTTAGATGGGGTAGTTTAATTTCATAGGGTAAGGTAAAATTAGAGAGGAAAAGCGGGCCACACGTCGGAATCCTGCTTTTTTTTTTTTGCTTGAAAACCAGAGTGGGTAGTGATTCTAATGGTCTTACAAAATATGTGTAGTTATTTTTAATTTATAGAATCGGGTAGTTTTTTCTAAAAAATTCCCAAACCTGGGTAGTTAATGGCAAATTTTCCTTTGTTTTATTATAAAAAAATTTCATTGTATATTACTCCTAAGTTTCAGTTCATTCTTTACCTTTAAGAACTCGTGTTTTGGCCCGGGCGATGTCTCGGGTTATCGTTCGGGCCAACKTATATAAACAATGGTATATTATACAGAGTATACAAAATTGCTTATTTTGTGAGTTTTGGTAGGTAAACTTATAGGACAATTGATCAAAGTTTCTAGCATGAAAATAGTACACGTAGTTGTAACTAAAAATATTAAAAAAAAAAGATAATACATTACCTTTGAATTATTTAAATATGATCATATGACTTAATTATAATTTATATGACATCATAACTAATGAAATTAGTATGGATTAGTGGTTAAAACTTAACCTTTCATCTTAAAGGTTGTAGGATTAATTCTTTGTCATGTGTTACCAAATTTTTAAATTTTTTTAGTTGAATATACACAAGGGCACATGACATATTTGAAAGACTTCACGTGGCGCGTTTACAATGCATGAGAGTCCACGTGGCACAACTACATTGCGCCGCACTCTTTTTAATATATGTTTATAGATTTATTTWTTTTTTTTKACGAGAATATATGTTTATAGATTTAGGTTTTGCATAGTTTTCGATACACATGTTTAAACATTAATATATACGGAGTATCTTATACTACACTTTAGGCCCGTTCTGTTGAACTTATTTCTAACTTTTAGAACTTATCTTAACTTATATTTTTTTATCTGGACTTAATTTTATTTATTTGAACTTATTTAACTTATTTTTTCTTGATATGAACTTTTTTTCTGATCCRAACTTATCTAAACTTATTTTTTTCGTAATGAACTTTTCTGAAGTAGTTTTGTGGGAGGAAAAAATAATTAGTTATTTCCAACTTATTTTTTTTATCTGAACTTATTTTTTCTGATATGAACTTATCGAAAGTTATTTTTCAAAAAATAAGTTGAACAGAACAAACCCTTTATAAAAAATTTATAAAAACTATATATGAAAAAACCATACAAATAGTCGTAACTAACAAGATTCATATGAATACGTTTTTCCATATATATATGAAGATATTTCATTTTAAAATTTTCTCCCTCCTTGTATCCTATAAAAACAAAAGTAAAGAATAAATGGACCGGAGGGAGTACTATTTAAAGCCACTAGTTTTGCCATTTTGACCAATATTAAGGGTTAAACCTTTGCAAATGATTTAAGGAATTTCCTCCCTTTTCAGATAATTTTTTTTTATTAATTTTTTTTTCCCAGTTATGGAAATGTATGACGATGATAAAAATTGAAACCCATCTCAGATTAGTCAAAGCAGGAAAAGCAGTGCAGGTACAACATGAATGTTTAGTGGGGCAAAGCGCGGCTTGAAGAAACAAAACAAATAATTATTTSAAGACTTACTAACAACGTGCTCTCGTAGCTCAGTTGGTTAGAGCACCCGTTTAGTAAGCGGGAGGTCTTGAGTTCGACTCTCAACGAGAGCATATTACATTTTAATCATCTTTTTGTATTAATCCATTGTCTCTTGGGTATTACTGATTTTGAATAAAAGTCAGTTTTGCAGTTTTGCCAACAATTAGAGTCACTTAAAGGGATCCTATTTCATCTCAACTCCCACATCAATCTGTGTGATCTACAGGATGGAACAGCAGGACAATTCTTCAGGGCCAGTTAGTTTAACTCAAAGCTCGAGCCACGGGAATTCTCCATGTTGATTTTCAGTACAACATCAAGGATATCAGATTCATCAACTACCTTTTGGATACAGAACAATAACTAGGAAGTTACATTAATCATTAGCAACTATTACTAGTTAGCGCCTCAGTGTACTCGTTATATGCAAGCATCACCAGCTATTTGGGCTAATTGATTAGCCCTTTTACTCGTCTAAAGAAAAAAAAGAAAAAGAAACTTGGTTTTCTTCTCCACATTTACCCCTTGCTACCACAGTCATAATCTTCATTCTACAATATCATTCCGCCAGCATCCACTACATTTCCATGGACAGTAAACCTCTAGCCACCATAGCGCTTCATTATTGATATCGTTGTTGTATGCTGTACAGTCACTGAATCTCTGGCTATGTAATGAAATTTGAGGTCAAATTTGACAACCTAAAGCCATTACTGACACTAATGGTTTTCTCACTCTCTGATATTGTGACAGCTAAAATAATTGACACCATCAAAGCAGAAGCAGGTATCATATCTCATACAGAAAAGAAAGTGAGCAGTTGTAATGGAAAGTGGTGGACTGATTGAGGAAGTTGAAATCGAGCTGATTCAATTGGCGGCGGAGGTGGAGGTGATGTGACTGGCAGCAGGGTTKGAGGTGATTCAGCTGGAAGAGGAAGTCTAAATAAAGGTTGTTAGGGTTAGTGGTGGAATTGATGGATGAGGATGGCATTGTGGTGGTGATCGGCCTCGATCAAGGGATTTCAAGTCCCCAGATAAAACAGCTGGTGTTGTAGCTGTAAGTCCGTTAACCCAAATTCCAAGTTACATAGAGAAACCTGCATGAGTAGTAATGCATCAGCACATGGACGGACATTCATGTATTCTAACAATGACGCTATCTCTCAGAGATAATAATCACAGACACCAGATAAGCTCTGCTTTTAAAGCTCTAAATCAGAACTAACAGATAAGTTATTCATGTAAAGCAAGATAGTATCTGCAGATTAATTAATAGTAAGAGTTTAAGACAAAAGACACTATTTCCATGATCATGCCTATACTAAGAAGGACAATCACACCTCTGTAGAGAGTGAAAAAAGAGAGGGAAACAAAATCCGACCTGCCGGATTCGAACCAGCGACCTAAGGATCATCTGTTCAAACAACTACAGTCCTCCGCTCTACCAACTGAGCTAAGGTCGGTTCTTGTACTATGGCTGCAGAAAACCTATTATATACAACCGAAAAAAATCCAATTGGATGGAATAATTCTTAAGTGGCTCCATGACTGTCAATAATAATTATTGATAAAAGTCAACATAGCCAGATCAGGGAAAGATCATATGCCTAGGAGGTAGGCGGTAAAGGAGACAATGAATCTGAACTGCTAGATTTTAACCAGAGACCTAAGGATTGGTCAACTACAGTCGTCCACTATACCAAATGATCTAAGGTCGATTCCCGTATACTGACTGCAAAAAATGGACGGAGTATCGTATTTCACAAAGCCAATCTTGATTGGATTTATAGGCTTCATAAGTTTTAATAATAGAAGTAATAACTTCTGAAAAAGGTCAACATTACTAGATCAGCAGATGAACATGCCTAGGAAGTAATTGTCAGATGTAAACCAGCAAGGCAACAACTTGTAGATCATGAATTTGACAAACTACAGTTCCCTGCCCTRCAAACAGAGCTACGCTCTTTTCCTGTATACAAGCAGCAGAATGCCAGATTAAATGAATAAATATTGCTAAATCTAAGGATAAAGACAGGCACCCTTGAAGATCTAGTTGCGCAAGATGAACCAACAACCTAAGCTTCATCTGTTTGATTGAACTATAGTCCTCTGTGAAATAAGATGAGCTAAGGTCGTTCTTGCACCCTAGCTTACGGCTTACTTAAACTACTTATATAAAGACTCAACCACATACCAGCATATGTATTGCTAAAAGGCTAGTTTATGATGTATATTAATATAATTTTACAAAGGTTTATCTTTAGAGCAAAAAAACTATCATACCCACTATGGATGGGGCAAGTAATTAAGGTAACAAATGTCGGACCAGCAGGATTAGAGCCGGAGTTTCAAGGATGGTCTATCCAGATAACTACTGTCCTCCCCCTTAACATCTAAGATAGAGTCAGAACATTTCTATAAATTACCAATATAATACAATTCACAAGGAAAATAATATTCTACCATGGCCTCTTAGTTGTCAATAATGATTCATGACAAAGGTCAATATAAATATATAACATGATAAGAATATATTCCTGCCTAAAAAGTAAGGAAAAAAAAAAAAAGGAGCTACAAAATCCGACCTGCCGGATTCGAACCAGCGACCTAAGGATCACCTGTTTGAACAACTACAGTCCTCCGCTCTACCAACTGAGCTAAGGTCGGTTCTTGTATATGGGTAGCCAACAATCTTTTATATATGATGAAGTTTTCACTTGGATTGAATATAAATATTTGTAGTTGTCAATATTCCTACATCAAAGAATAATAGTGCCTAACAAGTAAGACAACACTCAGATGTAGCAACAATAGGGAACTGAAGGATTAAAACTAGCAACCTAAGGATCATCTGCTAAGTTAACTGCAACCCTCTTCCCTATAAACAGGATTCAACATTTATTAGTCCAAAATTCTAACATAGGAAGGACTTCATACAATTATACCTTGAAGGTAAAAAAAAAACAAACTAGAGGAATCCATCCTACTGGATTTGAACCATGGCCTATGGATCATCTATTTGACCAACTACAGTCATTCACTTTGACAACATACAAAATGCTGGTTCCTCGTTTCCTCATACCCTAGTTTTAAAATATCCACCATTTCTCTCTTAACACAAAGAACATACATGCCAACAAAATTTCATTTTGTAGGATATAACTATATAAGAGCCTATCACTTCTCTGCACTTGTCAATAATAGGTTACAAAGATAGAAAGGTCATACTAATAAGATTAGAAAACATTCATGCCTAGGAAGTAAGATAAAAGAAATTCAAAAGCAAGAAACACTTAACCCCCATGCTATAATTACAAAAACAGCAGTAGAAAATACATTTCTTAGAAATATATATGCTAATGTTGTTTAAGATTTGTGAATCATCTCGTGACAAATTCTTGTTTCCATACTCATAAAATGATCATAACTAATTACAAGGCCAAAGACACAAGCAACAATGACAAGGCGTGCAACCAGTGACCTACGGATTATCTGTTTTGAACCAACTACAGTCCTCCGCTCTACTAACTGAGCTAAGGTCGGATTGCTTCATAACAGCCAGAAGCCCAGAGCCAATACATAGATAACCATTAGTTAGCAGACCCCGTCCTACAAGTAAGAAATGAATTTCAAAGACGGTCTTGTTAAAATAAAAAAATCCTGTGCTGCATTATGTACAAGACCAAATCTATAGCTATAGCTATAAGATTTACCAGAGGCCTTAAGCATTCCTTAGTGTTGTCATCCAAGAGAATTATTTTTGAGAAACAACATTCTTTGCAAGTAGCACAGGACCACAGGTTACCTTTCATTTTCTTCATTTTTCCCCAAAGCATCTTAAATGACAGCCATTTTTAGAAGACAAGTTGACAACTTACCAACATATCCTGACTAGATAAATCAATTTACAGGCTACCCTTGTTTCTCTTTTACCGTCTAATTAACTATAAAATTTCCAATTATTGACATTAAAAGAGTATCCAACCAGACTTCTTAGCAGCAAATTGGAAATAAGACTTTCATGGCTAATATCATTGAGGTCAGAAGAATTCAATTGATTATGTCATCCTAGGACCAGACTATATAGCAATCAACTGAATCAAATTCAATCACACATCAGAGAATCCGTYGATAAGTTAACCAAGGGTGCAATAGCATTGTATAGCTTACAAAATAAGATTGTAAAACCAAGGTTAACAGACTAATGAGATTACTCAGACTACAGTCACAGCTTTCCCACTTCTTCCATCAATCGCCAACCTATACACCTACTTAAAATCAATTCATTTAGGCCCTAATGTCCCCTCATTTCATGCATTGAYCTCAACACAGGAAATACAGAAGCAAGAGATATTGAACCAGCAACTCSATAAATATTTTGACTGACATAGTATCGATTCCTTGATTTGATGGGCAAGACCGCAAGAGCATTAGACATTAGAAATAAGCATCCTGATGACCTGATCTACTGAATACTCTCGAGTCTTGACCAGAGACGTACACGACTACACAACACAGATAAAGGGTGGTGTCGTGGTCGGTGCACCAACAAGTCAACAACACGAAATACTTAGATCAATTTATCAGGTTCCATGAATCAAATAACAAAGCAGGAGAATTGCCAATTCTAAGTTTCTACCTCCCTTTTTTTTAAAGCAATTTGAACTCTTTTTTTTTTACTATTAGAAATAGAATAATATACTGTTCAATTGGATTCCAATCAAATCACCATGATTAGCCAAGACAAACCATTGTACAATGTTTAACAATTACAATACCTATCTTTCTCAAAAATTAAGTTTTTACCATTTCATTACTTACTGGCTAAAATCAAATCAGCACCTTCGCTAAACTAAACATATAAAACAGCCAAATCTTCTGAAATTCAATGAGTTTGACAAAAACCTCAGATAAATGAATTGAATCTCATATAATAACCCAGTATAACTTAAGCATAATCAAGGGTTTCAAAATGTTTCCGATCACAAATAAATCATCATCAATCATACATAAATTAGCAAAATCAATATGATGGATCGCCGAATTCACGAAACATGAGTTGAAAATTAGGGTTTAAATGAAGAATTTGTTTACACGATGTGCACGTCTACTCCACATTCCACGATTTAGCATTATCATCATAATAGTWGAAGGAGAAAGTAGTTTTAAAGGGCTTACCGTTGACTTAATAAAATCAGCTTCGATTTGACTTTTCACCATTGCGAATTTGCAAGATTCCCATCGCTAACAAAATGTCCACTGTCAACTGTCACAGTGACCACAACGTCAAATGAACAACTGTCAACTAGGTGCAGTTTTAGASATGTCAATGAAACTAGCCGAGCCGAGTGGTAACTTGGTCGACTTAGGCTCGATTAATGTTAAATTAGCTCGAGTCGACTTCTAACATAAATGACCTTYCTAAAATCTTGTTCRAGTTTGGCTCATTTAACATTACAATGTTCAAGCACGACTCAACCTTGCTCAGCTCGTTTAAATATTCGAGCTCGAGTCGAGCTAGCTCAATCACATATTAATGAATACTTGGTACGCATAAATTGAAATTTGAATATATATATATATATATATATATATATATATATATATATATGCATTTTTTAATTAATTTCTAAGTTTAATTTTGTACGCATAAATTGAAAATATTTATTGTAGCCCAAAATCTAGCATATATCTAATGATTGAGTTATATATTTCGAGCGTATAAATGTTTGCAACTGTAAATTACTACGTAATATATTTTGAAATTCAAAATTGAATGAGATTTAAAGGAGTATTAAACGATTAAGGGTGAACTTATTAAACAACTTGAATGAGTTGTTCGCGAGTTTTAATGAATCAAATATTAAATTGTTCACGCTTGGAAATTTTGTTTAAAATTGTTTATTTAAATATGAACGAGATAATACCTTTATTGACCTAGTTTATTTGTTTACTAAGTATTCAAGAGTGCATAGCTTAATACCCCCTATGTAGTTTGACTAGTTTCTACTTTCATTTGTTGAGCTCGTAAACAACCCACATGTRAGTGAATGTGTTGTCCCACATTGAAATAAGGGGGAGTGTTGTGGTGATAAATCCCACATCGAAAGAGTTCGAGAGTTGAAAYCACTATACAAGGCTAAGGGGCTACTCCCCTCATTGCCATCTGGTTTTTGAGGTGGAACCTTCTTGGTCTTGTGATTTGGACTTGCACTCCTCGTGGCGGGCGCGGCTCAGACCCGTTTGACATGGTATTAGAGCCCAGGTTGGGTGTGATTGATTTGGGCCAACTTACGGACAACTCACATGTGAGGGGGAGTGTTGAGCCCGTGAACAACCCAAATGTGAGTGAATGTGTTGTCTCACATTRAAATTAAGGGGTGTGTTGTGATAAATCCCACATTCAAAGAGTTCGAGAGTTGAAACCACCATATAAAGCTAATGTCCTACTCCCCTCATTACTATATGGTTCGAGAGTTGAAACCACTATATCAATAGGTCCATTATGGTCCCGGGCAAATGTTTATTTTTGAAACTAGAAATGTTCATTTCCGAAAATAGAAATGTTCATTTCCGAAAACACAAGTGTTCATTTTCAGATATGAACATACATTTGAAAATGAACATATTACATGTTGAGATGAACATTTCTAATTTCGGAAATGAACATTTGCCCGGGACCATGACCATAATGAGGACCATGGTCCCGGGACTAGAGCTGTCAATTCAGTTAGTTCAGTCAGTTCTGGTTAAACCATAACAGTTCAGTTATAATTCAGTTCAGTTGATTTAAGTTCAATGTGTAAACAGTTCAGTTCAGTTTTTTTCAATTTCAGTTTCAGTTCAGTTCAGTTTCCGTTTATTTCAGTTTGAACTTAATTTGTTCATTTCAGTTTCAATTTATTTCATTTTGAACTTAATCGGTTCATTTCAATTTCAATTTAATTTATTCCAGTTTGAACCATAGCAGTTTGACGTCTTTGATAAAAAAAAATCGTTTTATAACGGTTAATTTTGGTTGAAAGCAAAAATTACATGTTAGCTAGTTATATATAAAGTCAATAGCCTTTGGTTTGAGTAACTATTTGTCTATAACATACATGGGATGAAGGGTAGTCTATAACACAAATCTGTAATAAAAATACAATATGTGCGTCAAAAAATTTAAGTGGGGCAACAAAATCAGGTCTAAATTATATCAATCTAGATATGTCTATGTAAATATTATGTAAGTCTATGTCAAATAAGGTAAGTCTATGTAAATCTTAAGTAAGTCTATGTCAATTATATGTAAGTCACATGTGTTATAGACCATTCTTATCCCATTAATGTTATACAACCATCACTATGTCAATTATATATAAGTCTATAAGTAAATATTAAGTAAGTCTATGTCAATTATATTTTATAGCTCCACAAATTAAAATAATATAAATCTTAAGTAAATGTATAATTGTTTGATGCATTATTACAAATTAAGAGCTAGTAATTTAAAAGAAATATTTTTGATTATTGGTTAAGTTTCMGTTCAGGTTTAATTCCAATTCAATTAAGTTTAAATTCAATTGAATATCAATTCAATTATTTGACCAACTTTTTCAATWTTTAGCAATTAATTTCAGTTTCCGTTTGTTTCAGTTCAGTTGCAGTTCAGTTTTAGTTTGTTTAGTTCAGTTGTAGTTCAGTTTCAGTTTGTTTCAGTTCAGTTGCAGTCAGTTCCAGTTGACTCTTTATAGTTTATTTTCAGTTATCAGTTTGCATCAGTTTAATTTATTCAGTTCAGTTTCCAGTCAGTTTTCAGTTAACATTTCAGTTTCTATAAATTCTAACCAAACTGACAGCTCTACCCGGGACCATAAYAGAATTTGCGCTACTATATAAGTCACTTGTACTCCCCGTGATCGGTGCGGCCCAAGCCCATTTGACATCATTTAACAAGAAACATCATTCAACACGTTAAACGTGGCATGATGGATTGGGCTATCTTGTGATATGTCTATACTTCCTCATCTAACAATGCACTTGCATTGAGAACTTCCATAATCTAACAATGAACTTCAAATGTGGCTATCTTAGATCTTTTATAGTATTATAAAAACTTTAGACAAATGTATAATCACACATCTTCAAGGAATAGACTTTGGATATAATTGACCAACCTTCGAAAAGCTTAACTATTTTGCATTGAGTACATCAATGATTTCTAACTTGATTAATCATGACTCATGACTCAATTGTTTTTCCCTTTCTCTTCTTCAAGATTAGTCTAAGATATTCAGAGCTCAATTTCTTCTTATTTTATAACAAAAGGCATATATTCCAACTCCACAACCCTCTCTAGATATGTTAGTTTTGCTCAAAATCACATTCCACAATCATCCCCACCTCAATTTGAAAATTAATGAAATGCAACGTCAAGATGTTCATTCTCAATCTTTAACATATGGAGTATCTAATGTTTGTTCTATTAGATTGTGGTAGGCAGCGCGCGTCGTCACAGTGTGCTTTGGTACCTAYGTCCCCTAGGTGTTAGCCTAGCGGACCCCCCCTTTCTACTTGTCTTAAATTATAGTTATGTTCAAGATGCTATTTGGTTGATCATCCTATAGATCGACTTGTAAAACATCCAAAGGATAGAAGTGTCACAATGATATAAAATGTCATCTTATCCATATGAGATTCCCTCAAAGAATAATTTCTTCCTTTACATCTTTTCCAATTATACTATCCTACTACAATTTTCATCCAATTCCCAACTTTTTCCCATTTTCTAGTTCAAAATAATGCAACCCCTCCATGACCCCCTCCCTATATAAATGGCCTATAATATCTTCCACATCTTCACATCACAACAACATACAATTCAAGTAAATACTTCTCACACTTCAATTCCAAACCTCTAGTTCTCTACTTCTCTTCCTTGCCTTAGAAAAATATTTCTTATACAATGGATCGCGTAAACGAGTTGGCTAAGTCCAAGGCTGCCGTTATTTTTGCCAAGAGCTCAGATTGTATGTGTCATAGCATCAAGACACTCTTCTATGACCTCGGAGCTAGCCCGGCTGTTTATGAGATTGACCGCGATCCTAGGGGCCGTGAGCTTGAGTTGGCACTACAAAAACTAGGGTGTAAACCCACTGTCCCGGCCATCTTCATCGGAGGCAAGTTTGTGGGGTCCGCCAAGGACGTCCTCGCCGCTCACCTCACCGGCTCACTCAAGGACATGTTGCTTGCTGCTAAGGCTATTTGGTTCTAACAATATGTACATCCATATACTAAACATTATGGAAGTACATAAACATATATATGTGTAACCTCTTTTTTTGTTTTTCTTTTCTATTTTGCATGATGAGGAGAAAAATGTGGCCTCTTGTAGTATGCAAAGAAGTGTAGCATTTTTCAAGGGCTTTTCTTTTTGTAAGCTCTTGGAATTAATCGCTACATTTTGCGATGAAAGTACAACGTAATGTAAATATAATTAAGAGAGAACAACAAATGTTGATCTAATCTTCTGATGTATTATCCTTACTTACTTGCCTTTTTTCATTAAGTAATTATAAGAAAAGAATATGAGTAAAATATTCATAATGGTTTAATAATTTTCTTMGAATTAAAGTAAAGTTGGGAATTTTGCATGCATATATAATGGTCGATTTTTAGACAGTCCATAAAATACTATATGCCACAATATAAAGTTGATTCTCTTTTACAGAATATATAATGAAACTAACATGTAATTCTTTGTTGTTAATGTTATGTGCATGTAATCTTCATCCTATACTTTCAGAAATTAATTTGACTTTTGTTTTTAATATATTATATCTCTGAAATAGAAAGTTCTAGCACTAGTGCATTATACTTGATGACATTTTCGTTGACCTTAGTACCAATTAAGGATGACTTATTATTGACTTTTAAATTGACTTTTGGACCAAATTGAGATAACTTCTACAATTGAGAATTTGAGACGAGTTTCTGCTGGTCCAAGAGAACAACGTCTAATTACGTAACACCTCACCCAATAATAAAGCTCTTGATGGTAAAAACATATTCTTAAAAAAAAGTATCAATCTTATGGTATAATGAGGGAGAGTAATTAAGGGTCTATTTACATTAGCTTATTTTCAGTTCAGTTCAGTTCAGTTCTTAACTCAATTTCTCTCTCTCATGAAATATTCAATTCAGTTCAGCTCCATTCAGTTCAGTTCAGTTGATTTCAGTAAGGGCATGTTTACATTAGATTATTTTCAATTTAGTTCAGCTCCATTCAATTCAGTTCAGTTCAGTTTAGTTTAGTTCTTAACCCAATTTCTTTCTCTCATAAAAGATTCAATTCAGTTCAGTTCAGTTCAGTTGATTTCAGTTAATGTAAACAGACCATTAGTCTTCCCTAATCTGATTATTAATTAGTGGATAACTTGATAACCTGGTTGAACTTTCAATTCCTTGGGTTGGGAATTTGGGATTATATATAAAAGTAAAAGTATGATTTTTTGGTGTTAAAAGAGCCTCAAGGGCAGGGGGGAGAATGGATTCTAAGATCTTCTGRAAYCGGAAGGAAAGCTTAAACCACTTGAGCTATCCCTCACTCTCTAAAAGTAAAAGTATKATGATTAATTAGGTTTCATATATAAATTGAGAAATTAAAGATTGTCTAGTGATGAAGATGTCGAAAGATATCCTCTTTACAACGATCTTTTATCAAGTCTATTGGAGGTTACGTTGTTGTAAGACATATGGAGAGAATACCTCATCTTAATCTTAATACTAATAATACTAATAAAGCAAAATATTGTTGATGTCATCGATGTTTACGTGACTGTCTCTCATTTAAAAAAATTCCCGCTAAAAGCATTGATGACATCATAAATATATTTTTTTT
>SNQN01001870.1:24964-66952 GCA_008642245.1 Bassia scoparia
AAAAAAATTTCCCCCAATTTTTTTTAATAACATGGCAAAAGCCTTCAATTTCATCAATTAATTTACGCCAATATGGTAGCTTTGACTTGATGTTTATAGATGAAAAGGTAATTTATTATCACTATCTACCATTAAAATTTGTAAATTCTTAATGTTACAATAAAAATTCTTTGATTAAATGATTTGTTGATTACCTTAAAGAAAGCGAGTTACACATCATCACCATATTCGACATGGGAGAAAATAAAGGAGCCTATTTACCAATAAAATATCCTTACATGATTAATTTTTTTCTTAACTAAAGTAAGAATTTATTAAGAGAATTTGYCTATTCTAATGTGTGATTTTATGTTGGTGTCATTTGAAAATAAATCACTAAATTAGTTGGATGATACATGCTTAATTAGTACATATGTTACATATTATATATTTTAATATTATTTTAATTTTGTATATAATTTGTTTCTTATTCTATACTACGATAGGATTTTTGAAAATTTTACTGTCTTTCTTGAACAGATATTATTACGCATGTAAGAAAATTTAGTACCCTTGAGTATATTAAACAAAGCAATAGACACACTCAAATAAGCTTTTCACAATCCTCTTAGGGTTATTTCTCTCTAGGAGGATGGTTTTCGTCCCTTTCGAGGGCTTTTTCCACCATTTTGCTGCCCTCGCTTCCCCCTTTTTCACCTAGGTTCGCCCTTCCCCTTCTTCTATCCTTAGCCTCTGGTTTCACCCCCGTGTTTCTTCTCCCTTGGCCGCTCTTATTGTGCACGAGTCAGTGCGGACTCGCCAAGCRGGAAGGGGCTAYGGCCCCTCCTCACCGCCAGTGAGTCCTCTCCCCCTTTTCGGGCATGCTCGACGCAGATGGGATATGCAATGTTTAGTGACGGAGTCGACCTTTGCTATTTGTCCTCCTCGATCTTCACGGTAAAGTTAYGAGCGAGGGGCAACAATCAAGACCCCCTAATTCAGGGCCTTACTCAGACCACCCGTCCCTCGGAGGGTTATGGTAGGGGCTTCGAAGCTGATGTTAATGCGTGTTGCTACTTATCGTCTAACTCAATTAAGTTCCTTTAATTTAGGTTTTATTATTTTATTTTCAATAAAGATGTCSAATGGAATTTGATTTCTATCTGATCGCAATTCTAGGATTTTCGGATCTTTTCCCATTTCTCTTTTTGTTCGAAGGAGGAGACCTTGGCTGAGTCTATGTCCTCTATTTGGTGACTTTCAGGTGTCGGCTAGTACATAGGTTGTGCTAATAGCTATGATATCAGACTCGTGTGGGAGTTTGTTTCAAATTACTAGCTTAGTGTTCCGCCGATCGATATACTCTACTTTTCTTTTGGAACTTGGTGTGTTTGGTCTTTTCTATTTGGAAAAATTGRGAAGACTATAGACGAACACAGGTCGACGCAACTACGCAACAACAGATAAAATGTCAAAATTGTGCGAACTCACATATCAATATTGCTTCAGTTGAAGGGAATTTTTAAAGGTGATATTTAATCAAATCTGTTGTATTAATTTGTATTAATGCATACAGTTCATAGGTTCTATGGATATATGTCAATGTTTTATATATTGGTTTTAATTTGTCAAATTGTAAGTACCGTTTGGCTTTACTATGAATGAAACGATTTTAGTTTTCTCGTCAAAATAGAAAAGCTTTTCATGGAACTCGATATAGATTATGTAGTTTTCATTTCTTTGATAAAAAAATTTATTATTATACGATCAATTTTTAAACATTGCAATTTTGAATCTATAACTAGTATCTTATAAAAGTTTTTTTTATTGTAAAAATTGAAAAAAAATCTAAATACTAATAAAGTTGAAAATTTTCCCGTCAAAAAAGTATTGATGACATCATAAATTTAAATAAACATGATATTAATTTATATTAAATTAAATTTAGTTATCATCTCATATTTATCCCTGTCTCTTATACACATCTTGACTTACCCTACTACATAGTTAGAAGAATTTGTTAGGTAAAATATTAATTTTGTTAGGTGCGCGACACGCCTTTCAATAGTTAAAAAAACTCAAGTGCACAAAACAATATCCAAGATTAGATAAATAAAAACTACAAGATAACAACTATATCCTAAAAATTATATAAGCAATTAGATAAGGATATATCTGTCTCTTATACACATCTAGATGTGTATAAGAGACAGCCTTTGTTCTATATTGTTTTGTGCACTTTCCCCATTTAGCTGTTCTATAATGATTTGTGTATTGTGCTTTATTTCATTTTTGGACATGTTTTAATTTTTTTAATAGGGTGGACCTACCACTTTCTCTTACTTTCCCTTACTTTACACCCTTTACGCATTTTCTCTCMAATCTATTTTTGCTTTTTGATCCAACTTCTTTTATAATACATTATTCCTAGTTTTTCCCCAAATAGTATATGCACAAAACAATATGAAACGGATGGAGTATCTGCAATTAAAAAAGTATTTATAAAAAATAATAATAAAACTAATTATAAAAATATTTAATAAAAATAGTTAATATACTCTTACAAATATATTTATTAGAATCGTGCATCGCACGAGAAATTAATCTAATATATAAATACAATCGAAAGAGTGTGTAACTTGGAGAATATGATTGAACATTATTAATTTATAGGTTATCATTCAGAGTACTATGGTAAATTTAGCTATGCCTTGGTGGGCCCATACCAACTTACTAGGGAAGCAAACACTTATAAAGATAATTCTWCACTTAGATTCTCCGTATGTATTTAAAATTATAAAAAGAAATAGATGAAACATGCATAATAAATTGGTAGGTGACTCAAAATCATCAAATGCAAAGTACATATAAATTCGTACCAATCTATCTTCTAGAATTGGTGATCACAAAATATCTTATCGATTGATAATATCTTTAGCTTATTTGATTGCTAAATATAATCCCAACCCAATTGCAATTGAAAGAGTGTGCACCTCAGAGAGTGAGAGATAGTTTAAGTGATTAAAGTCTTCTTCCTGATTTTTCGGAGATYTTGTGATCGATTTTCACTCTCACCCTTGTAATTCTCATAGCACCAAAAAAGAGAGAGAGAAAGAGTGTGCACCTTAGAGAATATAATTGAACATTATTAATTTATAGGCTGTCGCCCAGAGTACTATGGTAAATTTATGTACCTTTGTGGGACCCATACCAACTTACTTTTTTTTACGAGACCCATACCAACTTACTTGGGAAGCAAATTAAACACTTACATAATCCTTCCATTTCTTTTTCTTTTTTTGACGAGCAAACTAAATACGTTTCATTCATGGTAAAGCCAAACGACATTTACAATTTGACAAGATGATAAAACTTTAACAGACATCCATAGAACTTATGAACTTTATGCATTAATAAAACATATTTAATTAAACATCGCTTTAAAAAATTTCCTTCATCTAAAGCAATACAGATTTGTGAGTTCGCGATCGCGCAAATTCGACATTCAATCTGTTTTTGCGTAGTTGTGTTGGCCTATAAACGTCTTAAACTTCCCCAATAATGACAAATAGAATGAAACCATGCCCACCAAGGTCCAATGGAGATATAGCGTACATCGATCAGCAAAACACCAGTAAGTTGAACCAATTTCCCACACAAATCTGAGACCATAACCATTTGCACAACCTGTGTACTACCCTGCACCTAATAGCCGCCAAACAGAGGATATAGACTCAACCAAGGTATCCTCCTTTGAGCAAAAAGATCATAGGGGAAAGATCCAACAACCCTAGAATTGCGATCAAATCATACCCAAATCCCAAAAGACACTATTATTGAAAACAAAATTATTAAAAAACGGGACATCCTAATTAAAACAAGGAAAAAAGTAAAAATCTAATAATGACCCAATACAAAGCCAAGCTAACAATCGATCCTCCATCACGCTCGAAAGAACCACCCCATCATCGCTCGTCGCCGCTTGCGATCCCATTCGGCCAGCAGCCTACCATAGGAGCTACCACAAAATCAGATCACAAACTCCCAACGCCAGTTGGAAGAAGAACCAGAAGAGAAACAAAACCCCTCACGATTCCCCGCACAAAGACGACARAACAGCCCCTCGAAACATTACCCAAAGATCGATTCCTAACTATAACTTCAAAGGTGCCATTTGAAGGCGGCTCGCCAGCGCCATGGGGGTGGGTTTTAACCCACCCCCAAGACCGACTGTCCCCTGTTAGAAGTCRAAGAAAATGAGCGAAGAACGAGAGAAAGCGAGAGCGTGTGGGAGAAGAAAACAAATCAAACCACAGGTTTATGAAACAGTGAGAATTTGAGGGAGAAAAAATATTTAAAAAAATAGAAGAACCTAACCTTGGATTCAAGGAAGGAAAAAAATCTACTAAAACCCTATCCTTCCTTTTCTTTGATTCTCTATCATATATAAAATTTTAAAAAGAAATCGGTGAAGTATGTGGCCGGTGATTCGAAATCACCAAATTCAAAGTACATATAAATAAGTACAATCAATAATCTTCTAGACTTGGTGATCACAAAATATCTTATATATAAATCGATAATATCTCTAGCTAGCTTATTTGATTGCTTAATATAATCCCAATTGCGAGTACATGAAAAAGTAGCATGCACCTTCATTTGCTAGACAAAGATATTACTCATATAAAGTTTTTAATCAAAAACTTTACATCAAAGGTTTAGAATAATAGTACGATTAAGAATATTGTGATGATGCTATATATTCAAATTCATCTTGGATTGTTTATAGTCCTTAATTTGATCATGTGGATGGCCGACTAATTTTACCGTTATGTTTGAATGTAAATAGATAGGTTGAGACAGTGTATGTGCCTAAAAAGGAAGATCGAACAATCCACCTAGATAACAGAAGGGAATATATGATTCTTGATATGATGCATAATATTAAATAAGTTCAAGCTTTGCACCTTAAAAAAATATATAAATGTATGTTCAAGCCTTTTGGTTAATATATTGGACATTGGAACCTAATATCATATAGGGGGTATTGTCTACTGTGTTATGCTCTATCCGTAACGCAAAACTCACAATACTTGACATTTTGAGTAAATTAGTCAAAATAATTTTAACACAATGAAGTATATAATGATAAGTTAAATTTGTGTAAGATTATTTTATATCAATTTTGATTAATTTGATCTCAAGCTATGCTCCACCCGTAATGCAAAATTATTTTGATTAATTTGTTCATTTACCTTGTTAAATGCCTTTTTTTCTTTGTGTTAAGAGAGCCACAAGGCRGGGATGAATCGATCTCAAGATCTCCTAGAATCGGAAGTTTGAACGACTTGAGCTATCTCTCACTCTCTATTTAATCCCTTCCATAAAATACGTGAAAAGTCAATTATTGTGAGTTTTGCGTGAAAAAGTAGTTTATATCAATGGGCAAATTGTATCGTTTTTTTTAAACGAGGTGCATATCTTTGCAATAACTTGTTTTCATGAAGACCGTCATATAGCTAGTTGACCAATGCTTGATTCCCATCCTCACAATCACCATTCTTTCTTTAAACACRCATCTTTCCAATTGGCCGATTTCAACATCATGCCTTATTAGAGAATTGTACATATCTTACCTTGTACTCCATATATATCTTGTATTCTATTCCCTAGAAGTACGGCTTGTATTCTTTTCTATTYTGGTTGTTTTACTCTTGTAACAACCTGTAACAAACTTTAGATGCTTCTAGGTTTTAGCTAACTTATATATACTGGTGTTCTTACCATTGTATGGTTTTGAGACTCATAATAAGAAACCCTATTTCTATTTAGTTGCTTGTGTTCTCTCAATTTTTTTACTTTGATCTCATGTCGTTTGATTGTTGATGATGATCTTATCATCATTCTTTCATCAATCTTGACCTTATCATGGTATCAAAGCTCACCAATCACATTTAGCATTCGTTTTTTCTTTTTGATTTCATTTTCTTTGAGTTCTTCTTTCTCTTCAATTTCGATTCGTCCTCTGTTTTTCTTCGTTCTTTGATTCTTCATTTTTTCTTCTCCTCTTCTCCAATGGCGAGTGAAAATGATGCAACTCCTCGGCGTGATGATCCTAATCATCGTCGTGATGATGCAGTTCCTAATCCCTACAATGTCGTTCTCAATTTCGATGATATGTATTTTCTCTCTRCTTTTGATGTTGCTCTTACCTCGATTGTTATAGTGATTTCTATTGGTTTGAACTACGTTAACTAGAGTCGTGCTGTGAAAATGGCGTTGTATGCGAGGAATAAGGAAGGCTTCATTGATGGCACGCTTGCAAAACCTTCTTCAATTTCCAAAGTTCTCAAGAAGTGGATTCACAATGATTACATTGTTATGACTTGGATCGTGAATTAAATGGACAAATCGATTGCTAAATCCTTCATGTTTGTTGATTCGGTTGCTCATTTGTGGTGTGAGGTTAAGGAGAGGTATTGCCAAAGCAATTTGCATTGCCTCAATTGTTTGATTTGCATCGTTCCTTATTTTCTCTTGAACAACTCGATTCATCTGTCACTGAGTATTACAACAAGAAGAAGAGGTTATGAGATGAGATACAGTCCTTGGAAGGCTATCCTTCATGCAATTGTGGTGCACTTGATTATTGTTCTTGCAGAATTCTGGCAAAATTTGTCTATATAAGCAACAAAATGAGGCTGATTCAGTTTCTTTCAGGCATCAACCCTTTCTATGATCAGGTGAAGACTAATATTCTTAGTTCTGATCCTGTACCTAATATCAACAAAGCTTATCAGATACTCCTTCAAGTTGACAGGCAGAATCAGAATTSAGCTACTCATTCTTAATCTTCTAAGATCAGTGCCCTTGCCGCTAAGACTTCTTCAAGTTATCAAAAGAGAGATTTTAAGAAACCTCGGGTTAATAAATTCCGTGAAMATTGAAAAGGCAAGAATCACTCTATTGATCAATGTTTCAAATTAATTGGTTATCCAGAGTGTTACGCAAATAAGAAGAATTCCAAGTCTTCCACTAAGCCAACTACAAATTCTTGCACAGATAGTCCTAGAATTCTTGGTGTTGGTCCGCATGCTGCTTCTACTTCAGCTTCTTCTTCCACTTATGATACTCAAATGGTCACTGTTGTGTGTAAGGAAGTCATGAAAGCTATGCAGCATTCTGAACAATCTTCTCAATCTGATCCTATTTCTACTTCATATGCTGCTGTGAACTTTGCATRTTTCATTACTACTTCTCATGTTAAATCTTCTTCTCATATTTCTAGTTCCATGTCTTGGATTATTGATACTGGTGCTTCTGGACATATGTGTTGGCATTCTGAACTCTTTTCTGAACTTGTTCTTGTTAAATTTCCCTTGTTTGTTACCTTACCTGATGGCACACAAAGACAAGTCTCCTATTTTRGTTCAGTTTGTTTGTCTTCTTCTATCATTCTTCCTCATGTTGTTTACGTTCCTTCTTTTTCTCATAACCTGCTTTCTGTTGGTAAATTGTGTGACCATAATAAACTTATAGTAAGGTTTTCTGATCTCAATTGCATTTTTCAGGACCCTACAACTGAACAGGTTGTGGCTACTTCTCTCAAAAAGTCAGGCTTATATCACTTCTCTATTGATGATAATCATGTTGTTTCTAGTTCTTCTTTACATACTAGTAACAATAATGATGCTRTTGTAATGCATTCTAGTCCTTCAATGGGCTTTGTTAATCATCGCCCCATATTACTAATCCTCGCCCCAAAATATTAACATTTTTTCCCAAAAAGCCCCTCTACCCATTCCCTTACATCTTCCCATCACTCCACCCCTTTCACCATTCTCATAATTTAACAATATTTAAACATATAATTCAATGATATTTTTTAAAAATTGACTAATAATTTGTTTTCAAAATATATATTAACACATAAATATTACTAAGTTTAAAATAAAAAAAAAAAATAAAAAAAATTCCTACGTTTGAATGTTGGACGCACGTCCCATGGGACGTGCGTCTGAATATTCCTCACGTCCCATGGGACCTGAGGAATATCCAGACGCACGACCCATGGGATGTGCGTCCACAGTGGACGCAAGTCCCATGGGACTTGCGTTTGGATATTCCTCAGGTCCCCTGGGACGTGAGGAATATTCAAACGTACGTCCCATGGGACGTGCGTCCAACATGCAAACGCAATTATAAAAAAAAATAAAATTACCTGTCCGGTGCTAGGTGGTGGCGAGGACGGTTCCGTTTTTGACATGAGTGCATTCGCTAAGGGATTCCGGCAACTCCATGGTGGCGCAACGCGTGTCGGGAAGAGGAGGAGGAGCAATGTGTTTTTGAGAGGGGAAAGGCTAAAATGGGAAAGTCACGAATATTTTGGGGCRAAAGTAAGTAAAAAAGGGGCGAGGATTAGTAACCGAGTTCTTCAATTGATTTTGATTTGTTTCATGCCAGATTAGGGCATATATCTCCTTCCTCTATGCAACATATTAAGAATGTATTGTTTCTTAATGAAAATTCTTTTCATTGTGAGCCGTTTGTGTTTGCTAAACATCACAAATCTCCTTTTCCCTTGTCTAATTCTCATGCTACTGTTAAGTTACATTTGTTACATATTGATCTTTGGGGACCATATAGAACCCCTTGCATCTCAAGTGCCACTTATTTCCTTACTATCCTGGATGATTTTTCTAGAACTACTTGGACACATTTGGTTCATTCTAAGGATCAAGTGTTTTCCATTATTTCTTCTTTCCTTGCATATGTTCAGAATCATTTCAACACCACTATTAAGATAATTAGGAGTGACAATGGGACATAAATTTTGAAGGAAGCAAGTTCTTCCATGTTTGTATCTAAGGGTATTGTACATCAAAAGAGTTTACCTGATGTTCCTCAACAAAATGGCCGAGTTGAGAGGAAACTTAAACACCTATTTGAAGTGGCTAGAGCTTTGAGATTTCATGTAAATCTTCTTGTGAGATTCTGGGGTGGTTGCTTACTTTCTGCAACATATTTGATAAACCTAATGCCATCTTCTGTCCTTAACTGGCATACTCCTTATAAATTGTTACTTGATAAGCCTGTTGATTACTCTCATCTTAAGGTCATTGGTTGCCTTTGCTACCCTGCTRTGAACTCTGGTGATAAGTTTGCTCCCAAAGCTAAGAGCTGAGATGTATTTTGCTTGGTTATCCTTATGCTAAAAAAGGATGTAAAATGTATGATTTGGACTCTAGGAAGGTTCTTCTTAGCAGGGATGTCATTTTYAAAGAATCTATTTTTCCTTTCAAGGATTCTCCTTCTCCATCTTCTGTTCCCAATWCTTCATAGCCTATCCTTTCTTCTGCACCTCCTGAATTCTTTGATGATTCTCCAATTTTTCCAAATATTCCTCCTTTTCCTGCACTAAATTCTCCTCAAGATGTTTCTTATTCTTCCAGTCAATCCTTTAATGTTTTTACCCATCCTAACCTTAAACATATGTCTCCAMCTGATCTTTCTAGTCTCTCCTCTATGCTTTCTATTCATGAACCTACTTCCTATGACAAAGGTAAGAATGATCCTAGGTGGGTTAATGCAATGTCTTAGGAAATTCAAGCTTTGGAACAGAATGAAACTTGGTTTCTGACTGATTTGSCTCCTGATAAGACTGCTATTGGGTCTAATTGGGTGTATAAGGTGAAATTTAATTAAGCCTGATGGTTCTTCCATTGAGAGGTGTAAGGCCAAGCTTGTGGCCATGGGAGACAAGCAGATCAAAGGCAAAGACTACAAGGCCACTTTCAGTCTAGTTGCCAAATTCACAACTATTAGAACAATTATAGCATTAGCTGCTGCAAATAATTGGTATTTGGAGCAAGTTGACATCAATAATGCCTTTTTACATGGGTATATTTTTGAAGACATATATATGAAGCCACCTCCTTGTTATTCTAAGGCTCAGCCAGGTCAAGTTTGTAAACTCAAAAGATCATTTTATGGTTTAAAGCATGCCTCAAGGCAATGGAATATAGAACTGAAGAAAATTTTAACTTAACAATTAGGCTTCACTCAATCTAAGCAAGATTTTTCCATGTTTACCAGAAGGGATGGTTCTCATTTTACTGTGGTTGTTGCTTATGTTGATGATTTACTGATTTTAGGCTCAAGTCAGTCTGTGATAACTGACCTCAAAAATCTATCAGTTGCATAAAGCTTTTACTATTAAGGATTTAGGCCCATTGAAATTCTTTCTTGGTATAGAAGTGCATAGATCTTATGATGGGATTCTTCTAAATCAAAGGAAGTACATTCTTGATCTTCTCAAGGACACCAACATGGAGAATTGCAAGGTAGCTCCATTTCCTTTGCCAAAGGGCCGGGTTTGAAGTTGAGCACAATTGAAGGAGATCTCCTTGTTGAACCTGAAGTATACWGAAGGCTAATAGGCAAACTTCTCTATCTTAATATGACTTGACCTGACATTATTTCTTATGTTGTTCAACAACTCAGTTAGTTTCTTTCTGCCCCAAGAGCTCCTCATTTCTCAAATGCTCTTCATGTCCTAAAGTATTTGAAAGGGACACTAAATATTGGCCTATCTTACTCCGCACATTTATCTCCTGCCCTTATTGCATATAGTGATGTAGATTGGGGTACTTGTGCTTTTTCAAGAAAATCTCTCACTAGTTATTGTATGTTTCCTAGCCACTCTCTTATTTCTTGGAAGACCAAGAAGCAGATAGTGACTTCCAAGAGTTCTACTGAGGYAGAGTACAGAGCAATGAGTCAAGCTACTAGTGAATTAGTATGGATTGAAGGTTTGCTTAGAGATTTGGGTTTGGTTGTTTCTCAACTTGTGTCTTTCTATTGTGATAATAAGTCAACTAAGTACAAAGCTGAGAATGAAGTCTTCCTGGAAAGAACAAAACATCTCAAGTTAGATTGTCATTATATATATCAGAGATCATGTGGATTCTGGTCTTATTTCCTTAACTTATATAGGCTCGGGTGATCAATCAACTAGCTGATTTGATGACTAARCCTTTGGGTGCTGATCAGCACAAACTCCTTTGTGACAAGATTGGCCTTGTTTCTTCAAAATCCAGCCCATCTTGATGGGTGGGTATTAGAGTATTGTACATATCCTGTATATAGCTTGTATATTCTACTCCCTAGAAGTATGGCTTGTATTCTTTTCTGTTCTGGTTGTTTTACTCTTGTAACAACCTGTAACAAACATTAGAAGCTTCTAGGTTTTAGCTAGCTTATATATACTGGTGTTCTCACCATTGTATAGTTTTGAGACTCATAATAACAAACCCTATTTCTATTTAGCTGCTTGTGTTCTCTCAATTCTATTACTTTGATCTCATGTTGTTTGATTGTTGATGATGATCTTATCATCATTCTTTGATCAATCTTGATCTTATCATGCCTCAATTTAGATTCTTTAATTTCATGTCCTAGTTTTGAAAACTAGAAAAAAAAGATTTTCTAAAGAACATGATTTTTTTGATTATGGATATATTGGAGATGATGAAGCAAAAGTAATGATGGAGACTAGACTCGATAAATAAACATATAAAATTTTGATCGTATTTCTACTTAATTTGCTTGAGCATGATCCAAAATTTAAGATCAAAGTTGCTAGAAAGGACGTACCTGGAGAACAACCTTTTATCTCGATCTCATTTTGCAAACTGTTAATTCTATGAGGCGTAGATATTATGCACTCTACACATTATTGTATGCGGGGTAATAAATAGTGACAAGATAATAATAGTTAAAAATAAATACACAACAATAAACAAAACAAATAAGCATAACATAATAAGACATTAGACATCCATATCCAATATATGTTATAATGCATGTAGAAACTAGAAATAAATAAAAACACTTACTTAGAGCAAGTTAACCTCATACTTAACACTTTGGGTACATCATCAAATTATATCGAGTCTTAAGATGTGGTAAAGACTTCTCATTTTCTTTAAAAAATTCAAGTTGAGTCTCAAGTTGAGTTTTAAATTCCAAGATTCAACTTAAGACTAAATGGGACCCATAGAATATTATTTAATGTTCATTAATTTTGTATTATATTTGAATATAAGAAGTAAAATATACAAAATTATGTCATATATTTGAATCTAGGGCTAATGATAAACCAATCTTCGTGAGTCTTAACAAGAATTTGATGACATCATTTCTGTGGGATCACAAAAATGATGTCACTCCCAATGTTAAGATTTGTGGCTAATTTGCTCTATTAAGGACAAACTATAAGAAACAGACTTCATAACTTGTTGAAAATCCTATTGTACGATGTGAGTTATTAAGTTAACATCTTCTGTTTCTAAGTTACTCTTTGTGTTTTTAAGTTACAATCTTTTGTATCTCACTATATAATTGTTTATAATATTGTTACATTTTTAAGTAATTGTTTTATGTTCTAAGTCATTTTTCCTATTATTAATACACTTATTCGAGAAAAAAATCAAACAATTTTAATTCCTATAAATTCTATGAGTATAGCATAGTTGAATGTTACCTTTGTGTTTATTTATTATTTTGTTGTTAGTTATTATTTGTGTTCCTAAATTGTTAGATACGTACTGTTCTTTAATTGCTTCTTTTATCTTTGTAAGTACTATTATTTTTCAAATCCTAATCACAAATACAATTTTTTCATACAATATATTATAAGGTCGTTGCATGCAATACTTTTTGCTTATTAAGACATCTGTTCGTGAACAAAATACATTTACTTTTAATTTTTCTTTGTGCGTGAAAAACATATTCATAACATGTGATAAAACTTATGGAAAGATAAATAGAGACATTAAACACAATTAATTCAATAAATAGTTATAGCATTTGAGCATTTTAGGTGTGAAACACCACATAACAACATAAAATTGGTATTTCTATGGAATAACTTATGGAGTATTGCTAATTATGTAGTGTTGAAGATGCATGAATTACGTTGAGAGACAGTACAGTTAATATAGCCCGATTGTCTCTTTTATTTGACTTGTTTTATCGGTACTTTATTCTCTCATTTCAATATAGTCAATTTTAACCAAAACATATCAAGATTCGAATCAACTCAGCTCAGTTAACTTTAGTTAAGTTTTTACTTATTTCAAACCACTTCAGTTAGTTCAAGTCAATTTCAACCGACTTTAGTTTAATTCAGTTTAACCCAAAAGAATAGGACCTAACAAACTAAGCAAAAATTAAAAAATTTAAGGACTTAGGGTATGGCTTAGTGGAGCATCTCAAATGATCGAACATCACCTTAGCATTTTAAGGAAATATACACCTAAAGTGATGTTCGATCCCTCGCCAAGGCTAGGGAAAGTGGGGAGGCTTCCACTAAGATATATCCCAAGTTCTCCGAAAAGTTATGCACTTCTAAAACTTAATCACCACGCTATCTTTTTTTTTTTGTATTTTTATATTTATTTTTTTACACGATAAGGTTACAAATACATTTATACTGGTCATATATGAGGATACCAAGACTAGGGCGAGGAGGATAACACCCCAATATAATGTTGGAGGTGAAGATCGAACCCAGGTGGAGAATATGGGAGTAGCTCCACGACGCTATGTTATTTTCTGTAAATTAAAAAGAGGTAAGGAAGAATCTAAAAATCCTAGTCATCAGAAATAATGTCACCAGGAAGATGGAAGGTGATGAAGGAGACAGAAGCCAGTGATAGTCTGACACTCCCACACACACACAGGAGTGGTCGCTGGATCGATCAGGAGGGAATGTATTTGCTGATTAAAGTAATTATGCGCACACAGTTATCCAATTTGGGTAGTATGATATGGTGAATTGCTGACTTAGCTTTGCTGTGTTTCAGCGAAAGTTGAATCTCATTTTGTGAGGGAAATTCTTCTTGTCTCTTTGATCATGGGTCGTCAAATCGACACCTATAAAAGTCTTTGATTCTATACCTTYTTAAATATACTCCCTCCGATTCTTTTTACTTGCACCATTCCATTCTGTACAGTCTTCAAAACACAACTTTGACTACTAATAACTTAAATTGTATTGTTTAGAAAATTATAAAAATTTGATATTAATAAAAGATACATTAAGACGAATTAAACAAGATCTCACTTGACTATATTATACATTATAAAAATTGGTCAAAGTTTACTAACTTTGACTCCCAAAAAGGAAATGGTGCAAGTAAAAAGAATTGGAGGGAGAATAAGCATTTTGACTTTTATTATATATATGGTTTTTTTTTATTTTCCTTCTATTTTTAAGTTTAATAATTTAGACCATGGTAAAATATTCAAGTTACTATCGTGGTCCCAAAAGTTAATCCTAGTCTCCGTCGCTAGGTTTTCACTTCTTCTTTCAGGGTTTTTCTTATTCTTTCCTTCTTCATCCTCTTCTTGTTATTTGCTCTCTATATCTCATTATGGCGTTCTACTGCTTTATACGGTGTAGTCCAATCCTTTTTTCGCTTTTTAATTTCTTATATTTGCTTTATTTAGGGTTAAGTACGATGAGTTTTTTTTTCTTATCTGCTTTGCACCCAAAATACTGCACCCTTTATGAAAATCACACAATTACTTTTTTCTGATATATACAAGTACTTTTACGGTTAATTGAACATTACGTTTTGTGCTAGTATCTGAACTTTACTACTTTTTCATAAAACTCCCATTATTTCTGCATTATATGACCTACTCTCCACGCTCATACCTTTTTAAAAGTTAACTCTTTTATAAATTCACATTACTTTCTGAAATATAAACTCTTTTATGATTATCTGACTTTTAGATTATATAACTACTTTATGTAATATATGAACTACTTTACGAAAATTTAATTACTTTCTGTTATGAAGAACTCTTTTATGAATATATAGAATACTTTTACGAATTATACGAACTACTTTATGATATAATTGAACTACTGTTCTGATTAATGAACTAGTTTTATGATTACCTTAAATCTTCACCAAGCATTTCCAATGATCTCCTTGCACGAATAGTGATTCCAGTCAGAAATTTTTGTTTGCATGTAAGCCTTCTAATGTATCTTTCTTCAGATCTATAAGTTTAAATTTCAACACAAACAAACGAATTCAATTTAAAATTCAAATATTTCATCTTGTTGAATCTTTTGAACAACAAAAAAAAAGAAGAAATTGAATCTTGAACTCAGATTCTACTACAAATCACAAAGAATAAAACAAGTGAAAACACAGAAAGAAGCAGAAGTGAAACGGAAACGAGAAACGAGAGAGAAGCAAGAGACGAAGAAGAAGAGTTGAGACAGAGAAGGAGTGGAATAATAAAAATGTAATTGACAAATGATAATCAATGTCACATGAATAAATAGTAAATTTAAAAGTATCTCAGTACCAAAACACATGACTTTAAAAACACATGCCTGCAACCACGACACATAGATATCACAAGGAAGCTCCTTTACCCTTCTATTACTCACGATATTTTTATTTGTGTAAAACTTAACTATAATACACAACACTACAAAAAGCATTCAATTACTTTTTGGGAAATGAATTACTTATTATCAATATTTAATTATGAATTATTTTTTGATGAAATGAACTACTTTTCTGAAATTATATTGTTTTCTGAAATATATGCCAGCTTTTGAAATATCAGCTTACTGAATTAAGTACTTTTACGATTATATACTACTTTTATGGAATACAATAATATGAACTCTTTTTGCACCAAAAAAATATGACTACTTTTATGAAAACTTCATATTACTTTTCGTCTAACTTTTACGTATTACATAAACTACTTTTATGAAATATAATGAACTCTTTATGTATGTATAACTACTTAATTATTTATAACTATTTTTTGATTATAGACTACTTTACGAATTAAGAACTACTTTATGAATAATATGCTATTGTTCTGAATTTATGAACTACTTTTATGCATACCTTAAAACTACTGTCTTATTTGCACAAACAATACTCGAATCTCATGAGTAAACAATCAACATCACTTAATATAACTGATATCACCTACTCCGTATATTAATAAAGTGAATTGAAAATAAAATCACTAATGACACATACACACTACACACAACTCACTTAATCACTAAAGTTGATATTCTGTATCTAATATGTTTAATGATAATATATTTTATTTCTGATTGTTTCGTATGTTTGTGTGGAAGTATAGTACTACCGTGCCCCAGCAGTATTCACAGCACATACTTGTTCCTAGTGAAGGCGGCCGAAGACAGATCCTCTTCTAACTGTCTGATTCACAATCAGACATGGATCAGTTTCCGCGGATATGGCACGCCAGAGGCAAATGCTCTCTGTTGATCGGAGTATCTATTTCGAGCAAGTGACAGTCGAGAAAGGAATTGGTACACTTTTTCCACCTTAAACCTCTTTTACACCTATACTATTTTCAGTAATAATAAGTTTTCAGAGCTGAAAACGAAAAATAGCAACGTAACGTAGGTTGTGATGATCCAAATCCATTGTTGAATTTTTGAATTGAGAAGCTTCAAGAGAAAGAGAGAGATATGATTTTCTGAGTGGGGAAAAAATAAAAAGATGATAAGTATGATTCTATTGTTAAAGGATATATGTAGTACTTTTGTAGGACTCCGTTATTAAAATGAATGTATCCGTTTATGAATAGGATCCGTTTTGGGCTGAAATTAAAAACACAACCAAGTTGTTAAAATGGCCTGCCCACATTTAAAAGTTTTTTTGTCCAAATATCGTTCTGATCATGTTCGTCAAGTTAATATTAATCTCGACGAGCACCTTAGGTTTGCTCAAGCTTACCGCAACAATGGCCATTAGAGGAAAAGTAGGAAATGTGTATGTAAAAAGGATTTTTTGTATAATATCACCTTTTGTTCAACTTTTTAAAATTCCCACCTTTGTTTTTTTTTTTTTAATCCCACCTTTGTTTCCATTCTTTTAAACTCCCACCTCTTAACGTTTTGTCGAATTTCTGTTAAATAGAGGGTATTTCGTCATTTCCCTTTCTATCTCCTTCTCCCTCTTCTTCTCCTCGTGCTCCAGCAGAATTTCAAGTTATCTACACTTGCAGGGGCTCGAGGCACTTAAAAAACTCCAGGTATTTGAGCTTAGGGGCAGAGACCTCGAGTGGTTTCGATCCAGAGAAGCTAACAACCAAGCCATGGCGTACTGATAAATGCTCGAGATTAACACGATAGCCTATAAATCATTCAATTAGATCTCCATTGAAATACACAGACTTCAAGCGAGCACGAACAAGAGTAGTATTCACAACTTTGGGCGAACCTAAACCATTCCTCTACATTTTCTTGGTCCAATCGACCCCCCTCGAAATTTATACGAAAGGTGTTTAGAAATGGAGCTTGATTTACAGCAATAACATCATTAACCCATTTTTGGAACACAACTGGGTCATGATATTTACAATGCTGGCACGTCGGACTAGTGCTCGTGTCAAAATCAAGATCCGTGAGGTTAGTCCAGACATACCTCCACATTTTTAGATTGAAGTTTAATTAGGTCCGAAAATCTGGGTTTCATTTCCAAAAATGTTGTTTTGATTTCGAAATTGTGAGTTTGTGTGCAATTTTTTTCTTGATTTGTATAAATTAGGGTTTTGTAATGGGATTTTYTGAAATTRGGGGCCATTGTTTGGATTGGTAAAGAAGAGAATTGAAGAACAAGAAGAAGATGTAGAAGAAGGAGATGCAATGAGGTGAATTGATGTGAATGTCGTGGCAAAATTGAGGGAGAAGAGTGCTTTAACATGAAATTAAAGCAAAATTACGAAAATAACCCCACACTTAAAAGAATTTTTAACGAAAATGTTAAGAGGTGGGAGTTTTAAAAGAATTGAAAACAAAAGGTGGGAATTAAAAAAAAAAACAAAAGGTGGGAATTTTTAAAAAGTTGTAAACAAAAGATGGTATTATACAAAAAATCCATGTAAAAACTCCCTTAATTTGGGCAGTGGACTAGTGGGAAATAATTTACCTTCGTATATCGTTTTAATTAGGGTTTYGATCAAAATAATATTGTGGTTGTTTATATTATACTCGTATATACTCCCTCCATTTTATAATATTTGTTACATTTTAAATACTTGTATTAAGTTTAAGGTGAGGGAAACTTTGACTATGAAAATTTTCATGTTATTAAGAAAAATCAAAGTCATATGAGATCTTCTTAGATTTGTTTGCATGTGTGGTTTTTCAATATCAAATTTTTGTAATATAAAGTGTATTCGAAGATATAAGAGTTTAGACAAGTGCATTGAAAACGATGCAAAGAATAAATGTAACAAACTTTTTGAAATGAGCCAAAAGTTTTTTCTTCTTATTTTTAAAAAATTAAGCAACAAATAAACACTTTTGCCTAGATGATTCTAACCAGGGATCAATATGTATAAATCTAATGTGAATATGTGATTAATACCTTTACCTTAACTCATTTCTTGTAAGTTCCGTTTGCTTTTGAGGAAAACATTTTCAATTGAAAATTGAAAATTATGATTGTTTTTCATAATTTTTTTTGTAAGGAAAATTGTTTCCCTAAACTTGATCATTTTCTTTTAGTTGCTTGAGAAAAGAAAGAAAAAAGAAAAATTTATTCTAATAATCTGAACTTTTACCCATCCGCCCGTAATAATCCATACTCAAAATATTCTCGTAATAATCCAAACTTTGCACCTAGTCTTCAATTAACAATCCCACTACTTATCATTACCTACTACAACCTAAAACAACCGGTCAATTCAATTCCCTCCACTCCTCCCTTTCTGATCTCTTCCCTAACAACCATCACCACCCAACAACCCACTCTCACCCATGTTCCTCCACGAAAACCACCACCACCCAACCGGTTACTTCCCTTCCCTCCACCACCACCACCACGATATTCCAAGTGACAACCACACGCAAAGTACCACTCGAAATTCCTCCCCCACCATCCAAATTCACAACCATCAACACACCACCGCCCCAAAAATCTATCGCAGCCACCTACGCCAATTTTGCAGCACCAACGACCCAAAACGAACCAAAATGATTCATACAAAAAAAGAAACGATTGGTGAAATGGTGTTCATGGTGGTGTTCGAATTATTGGTGAAATGGGGTTTGCAATTGGGGTGATTGGGTTTGCAGTTAAGGTTTTCGATTAGGATGGGGGTATTGGGGTGGTTCGATGGGTGATGGTGGCAGGGGGATACGTGTGATGAGAGTGGCTGCAGGAGAAGAGGCGAATCGTGTGGTGAAGATGGTTGCAGGGAGGGTGGTTCGATGGGTGGTATGTAGGTGGCAGGGACAAGGTGGTTCATACGGTGGCAAAGACTACAATAGGTATGATAAAGAGAGAGAATTTGGATGGTGAGGATGTGGTTGTTGGTGATCTGAGTGCGTGGTGTCGTGGGTTGTGGGTGGGGGAGTAGTGGCAAGTGGGGGTGGGGTGGTGGTTGATTGTCGGTAAGGGGAAAGAAGGTGAGAAGGGTGGGTGGGTTAGGAGTAACCTGAATAGCAGGTTATAGGTAAATGGGTGTGTGTTAGAAGAAGATGGGTGATAAGTTAGGATTATTATGGGAATTTTTGAGTTGGGTTATTATGGCGAATGGGTAAAAGTTCGGATTTATAGAATCAATTTTTCCGAAAAAAATTGATTTCTTGTCTCTGAAAGGAAAAAAGTTTTCCTTGTGAATGAAAGTAATAGTTTTGTACCCAAAATTTTCACTTTTTTGGTTGCGTCAATAAATGATTTTCATCCAAAAACAAACAGACAATAACGAGTGAATGGATCGGAGCTACGATGATTTGATCCAGCACAAGAAAGTTAGGCAATTAGCTTTGTATAAATAGATAATTGTGGTTGATATCCATTCTGAAGTTGCTTGGAACATTGCTCTACGTTGACAACACTATTCAAATATTTGAGCCCGGCCCTCTTTTCTTCTCTACATCCATCCAGTATCAACCTTTGATGTGCATCATATCGCACAGAATCCTTCATTCCATTTTAACTGCCGTGTATGTGACCCCTACTCTTCCCCAAGTGTCTCTTACGTAGTAATAATAATATAAAGACGAATGAATCAAATTGATTGAAGCTTCTTGTTCACATTTACAGTTCGGAATTTCGAATTACGAATTTCGCCAAGTCACACGACAAACATCATCATATGGCACACACCATACACATTCTTCGTCGGCATCTATCTCACATTCTCCTAGTGGGTTGACATTCCTCTACAACAAATATATGTACTAATGTGCTGTGCTCTCCATCATTCTACACTTTTATTCCTTGTTCATTTAAGCTAACATTATCAGTCCATTTCAATTCTTCCGGCTAATTTTTCCTTCCTATCAGAGTCAGCGTGAAATAGAGGTCACGAGTTCGAATATCTATCTTCTCCCTCTCCCTTCTATGGGAAATTAATTCGCGTCAGTATGAGTAGGCATGTGCTGCGTCCAACATTTCAAGCCCAAGGAGCCTTTCACGTGAGGGGATGATTAGTATATAACATATTCTCGGCCTCACCAATAGCTTAAGTTTTTGTTAAGATGGTCCGGTTAACAATCAGAAACTTAGATGATCGAATGCCGTTTCTAACAATTGGCGTAATACAGAATGCAAATAACATATGAGATGGAGGATATTTATGTATGTTTTCGAACAACAAGAATATTTGATGTGTGTGTTTCGGAGAATAGCAGCCTATTACCGTTCATACTTAGGTTATTGCCTTATCCGTATTACTATACAACAATGCTTGCGTAAGGATTATAGTGATCTGCCCCTTATTTGCTTTTTGCTTTGATCTCGAGCACAAGTCGAAGAGAATTCGTTAGAATTAAAGCTTAGCTCACACGAATCTGTAATCCGAAAAAAGGAATTGCAAGTTATTACTACGTCTTTCTTCGTTAGGAACAAAACACGACAAACAACCTAACTCGTCCTTGACCATCAAATTATCAAAATTAGAGTTGACTTGAATGGTTAAAGATATCAAACTCCTTAAACAAGCTAATAAGGTCTTGGGTTTTGAGCTCGAGCCTTGGGAATGAAAATAAAATCCACTTGGAGTGATACTGTCCATTAAAGTATACAAGTAAATTAAACTCCACGAAGAAATTGAAACACAAACTTGACATTGAAATTAGTTCAACTTGGTATCAATTTTAGGACTCACTAAGGTACTAGTTCTGACATGGAGGTACCCATCCAATTGCATTCAATACTACATGTTGGGTTAATAATCAGCTTCTTTTTGATTTGTCGAGAATATTTAGATTAGACTTTAATACCTATGAGTTTTTATTAAGATTTTTATTGCCTTTTAAGCTAATGGTCGTTAATAATAACTTAATCAACAATTTCAAATATTAGGTACTTGGATTGATACTCTGATTAGTTAACCAGACGCTCGAACAAGGAATTGATTCTACTAGACCTTCCAAATTAAATATTGGCGCCATATGCCGCCATCAGAGACGACGCATATGCTGCTTATCGGTCGCCTCTTACATTAAAAGCGACGCATATGCCGCCTATTGCGTCGCTCTTATGTAAGAGGCGACAAGCCAAAGACGACGCGATATGCCATTTTAGGCGATGCGATAGAGGTTTTTTTAGTAGTTGGGTCTAAAAACTATTACCCAGCAGAATTGGTTCTAACTAGCTAGATTTTGAGCTACCTAGAATTGATCCAGCTAGTTGAAGAATTAACAACTTACCTAGAATTTGTGTTAACATCTTATTAATAAAACCTACCTTTCTTACAATTTGTATTTAAAATTAATTTTTTTTCTATTATTGCTGCTATCTATTGTTGCAATGATCTAACATCTTTTCATATATATCATATACTGAATACATGTCACACACGATTTATAACAAAATTATTTCCAATAATTTATCACATGCATATGAGACCAGCTGGAAGTTCCCCTCAGTTTTAATCCACATGTTTTAATGAAACATTTTTTTGATCGTATCTACACAAGAAAACCAGGCCATTACTGACCGTCTAAATTAACCAATGGTCGTAAAACGCGAAAAACGGTCAGTAATAGCATTTATAACCAACCTTTAGGGTTGTAACTGATGGTCGCAATCGCATGGTCATGTAATTTAGGTTTACCGACCGTATAACGGTCGGAAAATTTACCACGACTGTAGACCATGGCCCCCGCGGGGGCTTAGGTCTACTATACTCGAATGTGTGTAGTAGTGTTGTAGGCTTGAGCCAAAACCCGCACGTAAGTGCGTTGAGGAGTGTTGTCGAGTAAGGGGATCGCCACCGTGCCTATAAAGTTAATCACGGCACGCCCGAAACGTTGCTGCCAAACAATGGCCCCACGGTCTGATCCAGTAACCAGTTCGTGGGTCAGGGGACATGGTACGGATTGATCTTTGACCCAATCCGCCCGCATGTAGCGGCCTCTACTCGGTCTCATTGTAATTCCATTCAAACGATTTTGGATGCACGCAACTTAGCAATTTCAAACCTTATTCGCGTTCTAATCTAAAGTTCTACTAAAAAGTGCGTTCTTTTATACAAAAAATGACTACTAGCCTAAATATTTGACCACTTGCATTAATCAATATTAATACGGTGCCTAAAACCGATCATCCATAATTAATCTGACTTTAATGTGATTCACGTAATTCCGGTCTATTTAAAGAATATACGAAGTGCAGACAAAAACATATATACAATATGCATATATAAATATACATCATCCTTACCTTGTCGCTGCAAACAAACAAATCGTTAGAATATAATGAATATAATGAAAACGCCTTTGATCGATCCGCTAAACAAGTCAAAAAACATGTTAGTATTGACGAAAAAGTGCCTTTGATCGATCCGCTAGACAACACAAATAAACATGTTAGTATTGACATAATAATAAGGAATGAACAATGAAAATGACATTGATAAAAACGAAAATGGAGAAGATTAATCCTACGTATTACAATGCAACAATTGAAAGTAGGTTTCTACATTTTATTAGTTAACTGAAACTCGAAATAGTATTAATCAAGTTAAAAGGATGCGAAATGTAGGTTTTGGAGTGAACCTCAGAGTATATATGATTTCGCTCGTCGATTTGATTCCAAAAGAGTGCTAGAACTCGTATTTTGTGTTTTAGTACAAAGAGAGTGGTAAGTGAGGAAGCGAGAGAGTATGTGAAGCTTAGCGTCGTATGCCGTATTCTGTAACGTGTGTGTCAATCTCTTCTCGTAAATGTGTGAATCCCTCGAAGAGTGGAGACAAAGAGGTATTTATAGGCACGAAAACCAAAAACGAGCGATAAACGCTCAAAACGAGCATATATACGCTCAGTAGGAGCGTATATACGCTCAATTTTATTCTGATTTCACCTCCAAATTCGAGATAATATGATCCTAGGAGCGTATATACGCTTCATGGAGCTATAACGCCGATATACGGGTATTATACCATATATTGTGCTTTGATTTTCTTGATTTTGATGATACTAGACAACCCCTTTTGCAAGAAATACGATTTCTAGGGGGTGTCTAGAACATTCCGTGTATTTTTTTGGTATTTTGAAGTATTTTCTGATTTTTAGTATTTTTTGTGTATTTGATTTTTGTAAATATTGTAAATTATTAGAAAATTATAGAAAATCGAAAAAAATAATCTAAAAATACTGGTGAACTCAGAAAAATGAGAAGAATGCAATGAAAAGTGGAAATTATGAAGATCACCAATATAAATATTTTTAAAAAATCCTAAACTAAATAGAAAATTCTAAAAATAGAAAATAATAAAAAGAAATAAAAGAAAATACTTTTTGCCTCTTATTTGACCTTATGCCTCATGATTCTCGAGCAATTCGGTTCACATATTTCGAGCTTTTTACGAGTTCAACTACGTCTTTCAGAATAAATCGATCAAACGAAACGTGGTATGTTTTCATCATCGGTTACTCCATTTGGGGAGACACATTTTGGTTCTACATCGACCGTGACTCGTATTCGATGAGTAAAATAACAAACGTTGATTTGCGTCCATCTAAACGGACGAAAATTTCTGTTCGTCTACAAGGACGGAGATTCCGACCCGCCGGTCGATACGGTCGAGAGTAATATGTGTGAAGGGTCAACCCTATTTTGACTTTACGACGCGTCAAACGGCTAGTAAAACTTTTTCCCAGCCAATCAAAACTCCCTCCAAAACTAAATAGGAGAGGTAACGGACCGTTGAGTAGGTCGATATAGGCCATCACCGACCGTTTCAACGGCCACAATTGTATGTTTAATTTTTTTTTTTTTTTATAAAATGGAAATTACCGGTGATCCGCCAGACGGTCGGTAATTTCCATTTTTTTTTTAAATTCAAAAAATCCCTGTAAAATTGGTGCAATTACGAAATAAATTAAAACACTACGTTTAAATAGCTCTTGAGTGCAATGATCCTTAGACTGTAAGCATTTCAACAAAGGCAAATGTGGCTTACAAATGTGTTTAGTCGTTTTGTTCTAACACATCAAACCAAAGTGTTTAATATACATACATACACATCCTAACTCCTAAAACACACATTAAGGCCCTATGTGCCACAGGGTGTCGGAGGGTCATGAGGGTCATTGTCTCTACGAGGGAAGAAGGAGTGCTACTGCAGTGCTGACTGAAGATTGGCTGTAGCGGTCTATAATGTGGCCACAACTGCGAGATATACTCATCTCGAGCGTGTTAAAGTCTCCGATGCTCTCGCTCCAAGGCAAGCCGTCCTGTTCAACCTTTAGACGCTCCCTCTCTAACTCTGTCCTCGCTCACTCGAACTCCTCTAGTCGCTAAAAGAAATGGGGAAACAACAGAAGGATCCAAGTGGTAGAAGAGTACCGACCTGAACCCCTACTCGACCTCTCGTATAAGATCTGCACCGGTACCCAAACCGGACACTTTTCCCTTCTTCCTCCCAACCGCAGCCCGAAGAAAACCTTGTTAGGGTTAACTTGTGGATCCTTCGACTGAACTTTCAGCAAGATTTTTCTCGTATGTTTCCTAATAAATAATTAGCATAAACATAAGGAATAAAGCAATAGGAACAAACATATAAAGTTTTAGGGCGATTTAGGTCATTCCTTATGCCATTTTTCGCGACTAACTTACACACTTTCAACCCATATCAAGGTTTAAGGATAAAAATGTCTAACATAATTAAATTAAGCTCCTAAGACTTGTTTTAGTAGTTTACCGCCACAACACACTACTCAAAATAGGCCATATTCTAGTCATATAACACGTGAAAATTTATTAGTCTATGTGAAATCTTCGTTAGATCTTGACTAAAAATAAAATTACAATGATACTGTACCATATCACTCAACTCAATATATATAGTAATATACAAATTCTAACGCAATGTTATTTCTTGGAAAAATATTAATAGTAGATAAAGTGTTTACTGAGTGAATATCTAACAGAATTGATAATGCAAAGGAAATCCTTAGATGAATATGGATCCCGCATAATGATGAAAATAACGGCCATGCAAAAGAACCTAAAGGTCAATTAGTAAAGAGAATATATCCTAATACACCACTACATGAGTATGTTCTTTCATCCATCATCAAAATGCGAGGAGGAAGCTTATTATTATTAGTGATGATCGAACCTTATCGAATCGATCTAATCCAAGGAATTTGTTCCTCTTAAAGAGTGGTTGAATATAATCCTCTTCCACGAATTATCATGATGTGTTTATATTGCCCGTTAAGCAATCTTGAAAATTCCACTTTACTTGAGGCAGAATAATGCAACTAAAGGAGGTCATTTATCTAGCCAATTTCTTGCAACAGCCAAAGCAAATTGGATGTATTTTATCTTATCCTAACCATAGTATGTTAACAAGTCATCGGCATACGTACAATCGGTTCGATTGTTGTACTAATACCCCTTTATAAATAGCAATGCCGAATACCCCGAAGTCAATCACAAACAATCAACCACTTCAATATTTCCAAGAAAGAAGGAAAAAAAAAAAAAAAACACATAAAATGGGATAGAGTAAGTAGTTAGCTCGGCCAGGCAGGCCGTGATCTTTACAAAGAGTTCGTGTTGCATGTGCACAGATAGTACGTTTATTCTACGATCAGAGCAAGCCCTGCGGTCTATGAGCTAACCGGAGGCCCTAGCAGCGCGCGCGATCGAGTGGGCCTTTATCAGCGGTTAGGGTGCACCCCTAGTTCCCTGCCAGTGTATATAGGTGAAAGTTTGTGGGGTCCCGCTAAAGGACGTGCTCCGAAGCTCACTTAATGGCTCCTTAAAGACATGCTTCTTGAAGCTAAAGCTAATTATGAGTATTCTAGTTAGTTATTGTAATTAAGAAGCAAAGATTCAAAGCTTAACTTAGTTATTTTTATTTTGTGGCTTTTTGATGATCTATCACCACCATTATATTATTTGTGGTCTGTAAGTCATCGGTCATTAATGCAAAGACATATGGAAGCGCTTAACTTACTCTCCATGCATTGTAGTATATTATCTTTGTTATTTCAAATTTTGGCCAATCATTAAGTTATTAATATGCATCTACATTGACATTAATTTTAGCTATTAAGACAGTAAGTATGGAAGTATCAGTTTTAAAAAACACAATGTTCAAATTGTACCCCTTATCAATTGACAAATTTTTGGGTTCGTACTAGCTGTATAAACATTAAGGCACCATAGGAAAAGAGTGACTATTGTATCGGATTTGATTTGACCAAATATGCGCTATATTACGCATGTAACTAGTTTTGTTAGTGAAAGAACACCCTAAGTGAAATTTACAAAAAAAGAAGTTTAAATTCCATATATGTTGACTATAAGCAAATTTAATTTAAGCATGTAAGCAAAAGTTAACAATAATCTAAACTGCATATACTAAACGAGCAAGTGTACATGTTAGTATGACTCGTGCATGCATGCTATGATTGAGTTAATGTCGGTTTGTTTTTTCTCAAAGAATAAAATTAAACAAGAGTAATCTAAGATGATAACAAGTGTAATACTCTGATGCATTTCTAATTTCATTGATCATTAGTCAGATCATGTAGTCATTGGCATTGCTAATATACACCACCACTAGGAACAGCTGTCCGACAGTGTCCAAATACCAAATGGTTAAATTCTGGACTATTAACCAACATTTAGACTGCAGTATCAAAGAAAACAATGCCTAACTGAAAGAGTGAAAGGTAGTATAACCTGATACAGAATAAAGGAGTGCAGATTCCTCTTAAGCTTTCAGTGACTGGCTTTAATCATCTATTCTACTGTCATACGTCTCGACGAGATTCATCTTTTCTATGTTGGTTTTCAATCACTGCCATTCTCAGCTTTGGAGACTAAACGAGTAATGCTGAAATCAAATGTCATCCACAATGGTATCTACTATTTAGCACAATCTTGCTTCAAACTTCGCTAACAGCAACAACACTCTAGGAAAACAGTTAAAACTTGGATGAAAAACAGCACATCTCCTGAACTCAACAAAAAGGACTTATGGACACTTTATCTGCGACTAAACACTCTGGTGTTGCACAACATTAAAGAAAGACATCACCTGAAATTCCTAACAAAAACTCATCAAAAACCTGTCAACTTCCGAGCAGTAAAAATAAATTGCAGCAGTTGCACACATTGGTCATGTTGCAATGGAAAAATTCTTTTCTATCTTGACAACTTTTGAATAACCTTCTATTGACGCTATGAAAGTCCACCTGATTGCCATTTGAACATCCATTGCCTCTTCATCTCGCTGCTTCTTTCTCAACCTCAGATCATCAAATAAATTACACAACCTCGTGTATAAGGCCACCTTATGACAGCCCTCTTATCTCATTAGGTGTCCATCATCCTCTGTTGTCATATCCAGGAACAAGCATCAATTAAATTTTGACTTACAACTTGCTAATTACATGGTTTAGGTCAGTTCAGGTCATATAAAACTATTAAATTTTGTGAATGAACAAGATCATTTTACAACAACAAACTATATGTATAACTGATATTGTGAAATAGATAAGGTTTGAGCCTCACTCACCATTAGTGTCATTATTACTTAAGGAAGATTAATGACGTATCTATTCAATGGGGCACAATTACATTTTCTTACTTCTTTGAAGCAAAAAATGAAATTACTTGGAGTTGTCGAATAATTACCATCAATTTTACCTCTCTATTTTCCATCACAGAGCATCTACATTCTCAAAACATTATGGAGTTCAACGGATCGTCGTTGAATGGCAGAATAGTTGGACTTACATAACATTCAATGGTAAGGAAGATCATAAACTCCTCATATTAAATTAAAGAAGAGATACTTCCTACAAGATATGGTTTCATATTGATGGATTTTTTCGAATAGTGAAATGTATAACTGCTGTCTTACGTAAGCCAGCCATTGATTTTGACATAATCATCTATTCCTGTAATTGTAAACTGAGAATATACAAAAAGAATATCGGTTAATCTATAATCCGCTCGGGATTTCACAGATTGTGATGCGTGTGTGATAGCAAGGACACAAATATTTGCTAGAGGAGTTACAGATTGTCTGCCAACTTGCAGTATCTCATGCCAATCGTTGCAGAAATCACATGTACATATTCTTCTAATATTTGCAACGACATAAATGCTACATATCAAGGATAAATTGTTGTTAAGTTTGTCACGTATAATATATATAAAAGAAAACAAAGAATGATGAATAAGACTGTTTCTGAGTGTTTCTCTAACTTTACTGACTTATATTAATAAGTAATCCGAAGCACAGCATATCCTAATCATCAATGTTTATTGCTGTTGTAGGTGAAATCTAAATTAAGAGAAAGACCCTGTCTATGAGATGATTATGATCATTACGAATAACTCAATGAACGAGGAAGAAGGAATAGTTTTCTGACATTCTGGGACAATTATCAACAGAAAGATCAGAAGCAGCAGACTAGCTAAAGTTACATAACCAGATTAGAAGTGTTTATTCGAGTACTCTAATGTTAACTCAAATATGGATACTCCCAACCCCACCTAAGCAATGCAAACAGGGTTATGTTAATCATGCAACACAGAAACGTATGTTGCTTCACATATACTTAAACCAAAAACTCAAATCTTTTCCACATCAAGACTATATGTGAGCATCTTTTAAGAGTATCAATGGCCATGTTGTGGCGCGCGACAGCTCCAGGAGTCTGGAGAAAAAAGTTTAGATTCTTGCTAACCCCAAGCAGTCTAGAGACTCGGATTAAGCTTCAGGACTGTTGCTACTAATAGGGGACAGATCTGAAGTTATTGGCTTACTTTCAAAGCGAAAGGAGAAGAATAATAGTCAACCCAATAACACTCACTTAACACATGTTCACAATTCATGTTGCAGAAGGAAATAGTCTCAATTGAGCCTATGCTAGTTGAATAACAATGCATAAGCATCATAACCAGCGGCCTACACCATTTCGTATCTTATTTCATCTTTCTTTGTTTATCAATCTATTATTTCTCTTTGTTGACTCGTACACAATATACCATCATTTGAATGATCAAAATTAGCATCGGAGAATATATCCATTCTAGTAGCTTTGCTCATGATATTGTGTCATTTCTTTGGTGATGATTAGCCAGCTATTGAGAAAACCATCTAGCTTTAGAATGGCGTTTAATTTCGGCAATTCTTACCTTTTATAACATAAATGATACAAGGCTTTTTATCTTTCCAGTTTTAAGAAACAACTTCCAGCCTTCAAATTATCCATTATGAACGTGATACCATTTCGTCAGGGTCCATTTTTCATGTATAATCAAGGGAGGACCATTATTTGTAAGTTGATGAGACCCCTATCCACTGCATTATCACTCTTTTATCAATGAATCAAAATTCTGCATATTTTCCAAAACCTTATAATTGTACATTAATGTCTAGCAGCAAGAAGAACATAACTTGCCCTACAGTTGATAACCTAAATAACTTCCTACCTCGACCGACAACCTTCGATATATATATCTCCTGGTACAACATACCAATATATACTCGAAAACACACATACTAAGTTATTCAAGCCACATAGATTATCTTTTATATATATCTTTTATGTAGCTTGCTTGATCAACAGAATTCTGGGTGCACATATTTAACTAGAATGGAAAGAATTAACCATTTGCAGGGACTAAGGGCAGCAGTGTATTTAGCAAGAGTTTCCGATTGCATGTCGTCCAGCTTAGACACTTTTTCACTGACCTTGAGCGGAGCCCAGCAATTTATGAGCGGATCACGATCATGTGGTCCCGGAAATGGAGTGGGTTTTATACAACATGGATTATGCGTGAGCCAACTTACCTGCATCTCATAGGCGGAAAGTGCGTGGGCTCAAACGCAGATGGCTTTCTGCCACCTTAATGGTTCTCTCAAAGCTAAGCCGTTTCAAGGCAAGCCTATCTGGCTTTAGAAAGATGGATCATAAAATGAAGCCATAGTATCAGTATTATGCCTTTAATTAAGACCCTTAAGTATGCTTTTCATTCCTAACTAAATTAGGATGCTTAAATTAATGTAGTCTGAGTTAATGCTACTCTACATATTGTTCTAATCAACTGTAAAATTTAGAACTTTAGTTGCAGGTTGAAGTCTATGTATGATTTCTTCCAAAATTGGCTGTGGAAATCGAAATAAACGGGAACCTCGCCTACATATGAATTTTCCTTACAAATCATTGGTAATTCTGTATTGGACGCATTCCAACATATATTACAGGACAGGTGTTGTTGATAATAGTATATACTTGAGTTAGGTCAGCGTCTTCTTTGCTTTCGTTTCTTTTACATTGATTTGCACGAATTTGCAGCCTGCTATTCCTTATCCATACAGTGCTAGATATAATGTCCACAACCTATTCCTACTTATACCCTTGTGCTTTGGTAATGCTAGTATTTTCAAAAAACAATCAAGGTGCAACAAATTTATGTGCTAGTCGGATTTTCCTTAATTTAGTTCTATTGCAAGAATGAGATAGAATTAACGTAAAACAGGCAGCACATGTAGAACGATCACCATTTGCTAACCCAAGGATAGATTCTCAGAATCGATCAACTTCATTTGATAGAACCAAACCCATAACACGTTATCTAACCATTCCAGTGATGAAACGACTAAATAAGAGCCAAGAACGTAACTCACAAAAAGAAGTAGGGAAAGACGAAACTATACAGTGACTATTTGCTTAATTGGTCAACAGTTACTACCTTAAATATACATGGAGGCCTGAGCACTGATATGGAGCAGTCACTTCAGATAATTGATTAAGCATCTTGACTTATCACGCTGCAGTTTGGACTGCAGGCTGCATGTAGTCAGACATGCCTCACCGATACTTGAGCTCTTCATTTGTTATTGCCATGGAATAATTTTCCCGATAAAATGGATTGAACAGATGTGAATTCAAATCAACAAGTGTCTCGCTAAAGGTAGTACGGAGTAAATGTCAATACAGAGAAGGCAAGCTGACATAAAATTCTGAGTTAACACAGAAAGAAACTTTACAATGTCTAACAAGAGATCAAATCAGATCAATGAAAGGATTCACAATAAACGCATTTTCCCAGTCTGAGAGTCTTCGTCCACTGAAGTCACCAATTTCTTTTAACATGCGTGCAATTAAAACTTACAAGTTGCAACACATTTAAGGATTGTTACAGCCTGACAAATGGCAGTGCCATGAAACAAGGCAAATTAGAAGCCACGATTTTACCTCAGTGCACCTAAGTTCTCTTTGCTGCAATCTTTTTCCCGTAGTAGAATAAAAAGAAAAGTAAATAGCACTAAAAGAATGCCTTGTTAATTAACAATCAATGCTAAACATGTCACAAATGTTGCAACTGTATATATATATATATATATTAATATATATATATGATATATATTAATTATATATCTATTATAAATATATATATATATATATATATATATATATATATATATATATATGATTATTATATATATATTATATTATCCAAGTTTTGGAGTGGCACGAAGTTATTCGAGAATAAGTTTCAGAATCAGCAAAATGGACAATGTATGTTAAAGGGTTCGCCTTAACTCAGAACTTGGGCTTTTCAACTCATCATTTTCATTGTCAAACTGTAAATTTCAGCTCTTCTGATGAATAACGAGTCTGTTCCCGAGAACCTGTCTTAGCAGTCAACAATTCAACGTAAGTAGTCTCTGTTTGGTTTGATCACATTTATGGATTGAGACCTGCTGATCAATGTCACAAGAGGATGTCCACAACAATTGTGTGTCAAAACACTTACAGAGTCTTTCAACATTTGCACTCTTAGTCTTCAAATAGTCCACCACACCATACCAAACCATACAGAATACTAGAGCGAAATTATCCTGGACTCAGAAAAGGACTTGTGAACTTATCTCAAGCAGATAAAGCTTCTCTTAGAAGCTCATCAGTGGTTGCAGAAAAAAAAATCCAGTTGAATTCAAGTTCAAAATTTCATCTGAAACATTGCGATTCCTAGACTAAGAGGTAAGTAATATAGCTGTTGCCAGCCATTAGTCTTACAATCGGATTCATATAGTAATGTAGCGTAACCACAATTTAAAGACTCAGAGCATCAGCATTGCCGCTTGATCCAAGTTTGGCAGATATTTGGTTTTCGTACACAAGTTTTGACAAACATGTTCAACCTCTTATGCACTATTGTGCGATTAAAACATTAGTCTATCCATGAATCACCTCTTTTGGCGGGCTTACCAATTTTGGTTCTCCAATCTCCAACACTAATCCCGAAACGATTTAGGAGTTTTATCTTTTCAAACTTTAGAAAGAAAAAGAAAAACTATTGCAACGACATGAGATTTAAATAAAACTCTTCTTTAGATTTCAGGGAAAACGGTTGCCAGAAACTTAGTCCATGGTTATGATCAGCCTCAACTCAGCCTACAAATAACAGCACGGCCATGGGCATCCGCCAGCCTAACATCACGCAAGTTCAGTAAGTCTGATGGCCCATGATCAGGCCTTTTTTATCAACAACTTTAACTGGAGCAGCCCGGAGACTATAAGACCAAGCATGCGACTTTCTCTCAACTTCATCAAAATAACATTCTTTTATAAGCTTGTCTCATCATCCTGTCTGTCATATCATGGGAGGAGTATCATACTAATTTCAATTCCAATACATTAATTATATGAATCTTAGGCCTAATTCAGATCAATAGAACACTTTTCATTCCATAGCTTTGTTGATGCGTCTGCAGTACTAACTTACATACTATATACAGGGTTGAACAACTAAACGTAAACATCGAAAAGAGTCCTGTATATTATTCTAATTGAAGTGCAAAACATCAGAACAATATTTCGCAGTTATGTAAATGATATCTCCTCCATAATTACTTGGAATATGAGAATTATCAGCAGTAGTTAGGAAAGCATATTTCGAAGACATTTTCTGGCCACGATTCAGAGACAGCATTCCTATCGAATTGGACTGTATTCTAAAATTAAAAGGAAAGTATGGTTTTTTGACTGCAAATATCTTTAAGTTCACATGTTTCAAATGAAAGGAAAGTATACAAACTAATATGGCAACAATATCACTTGCCTTAGAATCGTAGTTAACCATCAACTTTTGACTGACTGCACTCTTTGGCAGTCAACAGTCTTCCCATAAGGAGAAGACTGCTCAGTTTTTATGGACCTGAGTGCTTGGAAAAGCAGACAGCAATTGGTTCTTTAATTATTGTATCGCTGTATTTTCCCATAAGCGTAACCCAATTGTGAGTGAAACCGCATAACTCATAAGCATCTGTTACCACCGATAATGACTGATATAATCAACTATAATAGAGCAAGTAACGTACAAATGTGGCAGGGGAAGATGGACTCAGACCCGCAATAACATTGGTCTGGTTTTAATATACACGGCGCAATAGATCAGCTGGTCGGAGGCAATAAATGCGATAATCATTAAGTGTAGTGAACAATGCCTAAGCTGCGAAACAGTTGTAGTGAACTGAATTACGGAACAAAGGCCTTAATTCCTTTTAAAACTAGTCTATTTTGTCGTCACATGTCTAACAACATGTTAGTCTCATTTATTCAATCACAGCCCTTTTTTTCAGCGATTCTGAGATTAACAAGGGTCTGATTCTGAACGTCTCTCAGTCAGTAACGATGGCAAGTCCGTCCTCCTTTAGTTTAGTTAACCTCAATTTATGATGCACGAAATTACAAGTGCGCACAGGGTATTTTATTGTATTTAACACAAATTTGTTTCAAAACACTTCCAAGTATGAAAGCTGACACTCTTAGTATCCATTGCATTCGTCAACAAGACACACTCAGCCATCAACACAGTAAAATCTGGAGGAAACATCCAAGACTTAGCGACACAAAAGCAGAAGCTCTCCCTGAGCTATTGAAGCCTGTTGGAAACTGTATCTACCGATGTCCAACTCATTTGAACTTATTGAAGCCCTGGTGTGGTTGCAGAAATACAGAAAAAATCTCCACCTGAATCTATAAAATTATTTCATCCAAAGCGTTGGTTCTAGGCTAGAAAAGTATCAGTATCAGCTGTTGCAGCATTAGTCTCAACAGTTACAATCTGTTATGTGAAGCCTTAATTGCGGGCGATTTGCATGTTAATATTTGGCAAGAATCTTTTCTTGTCTTACACAAGTATTGAGAACCTTCCATATTGAGGCTATGAAAGTACACACTTTTATATATCATGAACACTCTTATTGCCTCTCATCCTCGGCGCTTCTTTCACAACACATGGTCTTCATAGCCTCAAACTTAGCCTACACATGAACTTAGCTGTCAAGCAGGCCTGTCCATCATCAAATTCAGTTTCTTCTGCCATCTGTCAGCCTTCCATTATCAAGAACGTTACAGGAGAGCATAAACAGCATCGCGAACGACACCATCAGATATACAACAACTTTGTAAGGTACATCTATGACATGCAGCTCTTGTTAGGTGTCCTGTGTCCATTCTCGCTCTGGGCGTCATATCCAGGACAAGCATCAATTAGTTTTTAATCTCTAACTTTGCTAATTATACACGGTTTACTCCTTAATTCAGATCAGAATAATTAAAACTAATAGTGCTATATATATTTGGAGGACCTATGATGTTGTCTTAATCTCTCCAGGTAATCTATCACATTAATAATAAAAGTTCATTACTCCACAGTTCGATAAATGAATGCATCAATTGTTGGAACCAAACAGACACATCATGCAAAGGAAGCAAAGGTAGAAACACTCCCTCATGTAAAAGGATACTTGGGACATAGAAGTATGGGTTTGTAATTGTCATTGTTGATGACACTCTTTTCGAATAGTCATGTATATAGCCTAGTACTTATAGCCACTGCCAGCCATTTTTTGAACATAAATAATAATAATAATCATAATTCATCTAGCTTTCCTGTATATTGCAACTGAGAATAGACAGCAGAATCAGTTAATCGATGAATTCCTTAGTCTTTCGACAGATGTTAGCGAGCTCTACTGCAGGTGTACATACATATAATTCGTAAGGAATTTATAACCTTGTCTGCCTTACTTTGCAAGTTGTCTTTCCAAGTTTGTTGAAGTGAAATCTCGAGTGATCATCGTTTGCTTCAATATTTGTCAATCAACAAGTAAATTTGGCGTGCGGGCTTAATCATCAATGGAGTATTGTATCCAGACTATGTAAGCATCTCTTAGGAGTATGAGATGGCCATGTTGTGGCGCGGATACGTTCCTCGACCTCAAGGTGTAAAGGGATAAAAAAACAGAGTAGTTCGCTGGCTAATCCAAAGGGCAGTTAAAATCGGGTTTTAACTTTCAGGACTGTTTGCTGAACTACATTATTCAGAATCTGATGTTATTCGCTGTATATATTGTTTCATAAGCAAAAGCAAAAAGGAGATCGTGGAATAATGGTGCTAATCCCCAATAGTATTCATTATTCCACATGTTCAGATTCATGCTGCAAAGGGAGGCTTGTACATCATGCATAAGCATATAGACAGCCGTCTACGATTTGTGTTTCGTGGAGTTTCTTCGGTGTTTATCAACAACTGTATTCCCCTGGCTTTATGGAGTATTAACACAAATAAATAACAATTATTTGTGTTGTATGATCAGGAATAATTATGTATGATGAATAAATTATTGTAGTTTAGGAATGTGTTTCAATCAAGAGAAAGGACCGATTTTTGCTGAATGGTGTGTTTCAATCAAGTAAAGCAAGCTATCTGCGCGTTCCCCATCCTCATATCAACTGCTTTAACAATGAAGTCAAATCAATGTTGAATATTGTATCAAACCCTTAAAAAATTGCGCTCTAAATGTGCAACATACAGCCAAAAGAAATAACAGTTAATTCATTGGCTAAAAAGGTTGATTTATAGTGTAAATTACCGTTACATATAAGAATGGAAATCGAAACTAATTAACCCACGGTTTTGGTGATCTGCTCCAGATAATCGCGATCTCAAGATATATTAAAGAATTCTCAATCAGTGGTCGTTTCGGCCAAAGTGAGATCTGAACTCTGCATTTTTGTCTGCTTTGTATCAATTTTTTACTTGTTCTAATGCAAGAAAATAAGGGTTCGAATTATTATGGGGGAAAACATAGTCTAAAGTTGAGTTTATTCGTGAATATCTTTCAAGATCGGATTATGAGAGCATCACCACCAAAAGGTGATATTATTAGTTTTCATTTTCCTATAACAAAATTAAATGCATTGCTATTAGTAAAAATTAATTTAGAGGAAAAGCTTGACAAAATGATAGAATATCAATAATAAAAACCTTTAATGTAATGTTTTTCTTTCGCATTTAGGTACCTTACACATGAAACTTCCGGATTTCCTGTAAAAAAAGCCTTATACATGACAAAGCTAGAAACAAACTGTTTACGAACCGCTTTAGAACTATTCGGGTAAAAATTGTTATGGTTCCCGGTTGTGCGAATTTATTATGTTTTTTGGACATGACTTATGTGGCTGCTTTCTAGTGGCGATTTATAGTCCTAAAACTTGGTCCTTTTAGATGACTCTTGACTGCCCAAGGATAATCTTTTGGCTTGGTATTTTTGGTGCTACAGGCAGAATACAGCGAGCAAGCAGACAGTTTTTAACACATCACAGAGAACAGAGAGGCAAAAGTGAGGTTTCTCTTTCTCGGATTTTCTTGCACAGTTTCCGCATCAAGTGCTTCAATGCGGAAGGTGTCCCGTGTGTCCGATGTGTTGCTCGCAAATTTTTGACGACAGCTTGTTCCTGACATCTGGCTTCATTTTGGACATGTTGGATGTGGTCCCTCTCTGAGCGTCTGGTTTGATCGAATCTGGGGTCTGAACAAGCAACGTGTTTTTGGTGAATCTACAGCCTCTTTTGTTCTAGTTTATCTTTTATTATTCTTGGTGATTGTTGGTGGGTTGTGAATCTTGTTAGCTGATTTGGGTTTCTTTTCCTCATTATTAATGAAGTAGAAGTTAGGGGGACTGCCTCAAGAGGTCCCGTGTTTTTATGCTTCATCATCGAAGGAGTTTCCGACGTTATAATTTGTGTGTGCTGTGTTGTGCTTAGTGATTATTTCCGCTTGTAATTGCTCAATGGTATTGTTTTATTACTGTTTTGGGGGTAGCTGCAATATTGTTGATTTTTATCTTGGTCATGTAGGTGGTGATAATTTGGGTTGTTTGGTTTGAATGTAATTACGTTCGACTTGATCTTGATTGTTGGACATCGAGGTGGGGTTTCGTGAGTGACCCTTTCGATCTCCTACAGAATAAGACGTAAGTTTTGTAGAAGAGAATCGATGACTGATCCAGTCAGAAATATTTTGGCATTAGATGTCTCTAATACGGCATATGATTAGTAGCTATCTCTATGTCAATCTAGACAAAGCATGAAGACAAGCTTAGGGCACGTGCTCCTTGATCCGTCCATCGCTCGAGGTGTCACGTATGTGTCAATAGCTGTGAGGTCCTGATCTTCTTGAGTTTGCGTCATTGTTCTTCGTGAACGAGTTGGCTCTTCAATTCAAAATGAACTGATGCTGTTATTCCCAGGCTCAGCAGGCTATATTCCTCATATGATTTGATTGATATAGAAGAGGAATTCCACAGTTTCCTGTGACTAAGAGCCGTAATTTAAGTATTCCGGAGTAAGATCCTTGTTATGGTAGAGTACTTTGTCGTGGTCTACATCAATGTAACGCGCTCGTTCTGGGGTACAACGGAATACGGATGGACAGTTTATGGGGCTTATTCATCGTCATTGCAAGAGAGATTGGCTTTAGAGACGAATCAATGACTTGTCTACCCCTCTTGATAATACACGGTCGCTCGGGCATGACCATTATCGAGATCTATTGGTAACGCACTACGCTCTTCCTATTTGCAATGTGGTTAAATTCTAACAAATAGTTAGTGTTCATCCTCCACATTACTACGGATATGAGAAATGATAATCATTAAAAGAGCATCACGAAACTATTCTACATATTTTACTTACGCTAAAATTATGCTTCTCTTGTGAAATATATATATATTATGATATATAAGTATAAAAAAGTATATAAAGCTGGATTATATATATTAGAGTCGAGGTCCACGTGAAAACCGCATGTTATATGAACGTGAAAAGTTTTTCACCTAAGGTTTGTTTAATCATGATCCTATTACTCTAGTCATATATGGTTTATATATATATATATAAATAGTAGTAGAGAGACATACATCTGTGCGCAGTTATGATCCATTGCCAGCTCTGGCGAGCGCGAGTGGCGCGCAGGTGCCCCGGACGGTTGTACCTAAACGAAAGTGTAACAATCAAAATAATCAATAAACACAATATCATGTTACATGATAATAGGAAGCACAAAATGTAATAAACCACAAGTTTAACAACCTCAATCAATACCACATAGTGGTTGTGTACAAGGAATTCATACACCTTCCGTAATACCATCTTGAATGGTAAAAAAAAGATTTTCTAGCCTTTTCAATATAATAATTGTTTCTAAGATGCATAGTAATCAAATACGTCCACTGATTCTCGTCAAACAAAAAGAAGAAAAAAAGTAACTTGATTAATTCTTAAGTACCAAGAAAAATTTTGTGTCATGATGAATTATTTGTCAGAAGGTTGGGTCTCAAATGCCCTCAATCTCCACATTTCTTGGGAGAAAAGCTCTGTCCTTACAACATAATTCTTTTAGCTTTCGAATTTCTATGGAGGAAGTTGTAAATGATCCCTTTGGAAAACAAAATGATGCACTCAAATTATGACTGTTGAAGCCATCCCACGAAACATAAGCTGCTTTCTGGCTTCTTAGATGGCTGCTCTGGTTGCAAACAGTGGGAAAAGCGGCAATGGTGGTTCTGCCAGATGCTACAAGTAGGAAACGTTAGTGTAATTGGAGACTGTTTTTTCTATTATACAAGTAAAATCTAGCATTCATCAAGTAATTCAGTTGCAACTTGATTAAAATTATAATAAAAGCTTTTCGGCAAAAGAGTTCTTCTTAAATTATTAAGCGTCACGCAAGTCAATGTATCTGTGATGACAATGTTTGTCTTGTAGAAATTCACCCATCTGCCAACAAATAATAAATTCATATGAGGGTAAATAGAAAATAAGTGGGCTAATAGCTTAAGGAATAAATGCAGAGATCTCTCTTCGGATAAAAGGTGTGGTAACATGTAAAGTCGAATGAACACACCTTTAGATGAAGAATACGCTTCTGATGATTTCCGTTGTTCATTATTTTCAAACATCAGTTGTCTTGGAATAGTATCAATCATTGGGATCTCAACAGTTTCGTGTGCTTTCAGCATCCACCAGATTTTAAAACCACCGATCCATTGAGAAGTTCTGTAACTTTTTGTCATATCTGGAAGAATCCAAGAGCCGCCCGGATACTTGAATGGAAATAAAGAATTAAGATATGTTATACACTTTTACTACTCCAAGAAGGAACATATAAATAAGGGATAATTCCAGGGACATAAGAATGCTATTAGTTTAATTTATGGGAGCTATTTATTAAAATCACGAGAACAAAAAAAGTGGTGAAAGGAACAATAAGATAGAACAACTAGAAGTAAAAAAGATTAATCGAGAAAGAATCATTGCACCTCTACGCACCAGCCTCAATGAAAGATCACCTTACGCACCGCTGTGGTGATGAAAGGATTATATTGAGATTGATTGAAATGGTTTAGCAATTCCACACCGAAATCATGGTTAAAGTTGCCGTGGTTCGGAGTTTTAGATTACTTCCTTCTCATTTAGTTGATCCACTCACATACAATGATAAAAATAAAAACATGTTAAATGCATGCCATACATCTTATTTAATTACATCTCCAAAGTTATCCACTCTTAAGCTACAACAGTAAATCTTCTTTCTCACCAGTTAATTGCTATACGCCATAACCAAATTAAATAAAACGAACAGCTTAAACCAAAACAAAAGCATAATATGTTCAGACATGATTTAATGTGGCAAACAAAGAAGGCAGTTCTGTATCAGTAACAGGACATGGAAGAATTATGGTTAGAGCAATAAGCACTCACTCACTCAGTAATGTTTTAATTTAATGAGCTCAGACTAAAATAATATTCATGTTACTACTGAAGTACTAATATTTCTAGCAATATTCATCATACAACATCTTAATTAGAATTTCTTCTTGAAACTAAGCCTTTGGTTGCGTGAACACACCTAATTGAAAGAAAATTGCACAACGAAGAAAGTAAGTTATACACAAATTAATGACTCAAGATGCCTCTTGATGCTAAATATAGAAATTCAGAGAGCGCCGCATCAGGACTTGGGCCTCCGGAATTGCAAAGAACAAAAGGGATAGTCTCAATTATCACCGATTCGGCATTGGCAAGAACAAAAGGGATGATAACTTGACTCAGTGATATCTTCGCATTTTGAGCCCAACGTATGATCAAATGATTCATTCACTCATCCACCCTTATGCAATTTCAAATTATGCAATGTAACAAATGAAAACAAAACAACATGAGGTTACAAGAATTAAAATATACCGAAGAAAGGTGAAGGATGAACCCAATTGTCGGGAAAAGACCCTTAACACCACGATCCAAGGCATAAACTTTTGCTAACGCCTCATATCCCCTATTGCCAGAGGTTATGGCCCAACGGGTAAACTCCTGTCACAAACAATTTGCACCTGAATATCATTACGAAAACCTTAACATCATCAAAAAATCAACAATTGAATACATCACAATTGGTACAATATGCAGTAAAATAAATACTTTCAATTCTGTTGATATCAACAGGGGTTAATTGGACCAGCAAGCATCTTACACATATCTTTCGTGACATCGCTAGATTTGGATTCACTGGTGAAATTCTACAACCTTAAATAAACAAAGGTTGCTATTCATTTAAAGAAGCATTATTTTTTTAAAGGGAGAATTCTTATAGCAAACACAGAACCAGACAGTCGATTAGCAAATAATCACTAACTTCAACTTTCAAACATAAATCAAAAGCAATATCCAAGTTAAAACAAAACAAATAGAAACAAAACATAATATTAAGACTGGCAAGTATATAAAATTAACAATAAATACTGAATTGGAAATTTGGAAAAAAAATTCAAAGCTCCCTTCATTCCAAAACAGTTATCAAAAGGAACTTACCAGCTGCAACATCTTCAATCCAAAGTAAAAAGTTAGCGGTTTTGCAACAAGAAACAACGAAAACACAATCAGAAATATTCGAGTGAAAATTGGGAATGCGAATGAATAACAGAAAATTGAATAAACCAATCAAAACTAACCAAAATTAGGGCAACTAAATTGATATTTATTACATAAAACAAACTCGAAAACGCAACTAAAAATAAAAATCAGTATCAGAAAGTAATTGAAACAAAATAACCCCAAGAAATCAACACAAAAATATA
>SNQN01001870.1:66977-84637 GCA_008642245.1 Bassia scoparia
CATATGCTGCTTATCGCGTCGCCTCTTACATTAAAAGCGACGCATATGCCGCCTATTGCGTCGCCTCTTATGTAAGAGGCGACAAGCCAAAGACGACGCGATATGCCATTTTTAGGCGATGCGATAGAGGTTTTTTTAGTAGCTAGTGTGGGTCTAAAAACCTATTACCCAGACAGAATTGGTTCTAACTAGCTAGATTTTGAGCTACCTAGAATTGGATCCAGTGCTAGTTGAAGAATTAACAACTTACCTAGAATTTGTGTTAACTCCTTATTAATAAAAACCTACCTTTCTTTACAATTTGTATTTAASAATTAATTTTTTTTCTATTATTGCTGCTATCTATTGTTCAATGATACTTAACATTTTTCATATATATCATATACTGATATACATGTCACACACGATTTATAACAAAATTATTTTCCAATAATTATCACATGCATATGAGACCAGCTGGAAGTTCCCTCAGTTTTAATCCACATGTTTTAATGAAAATTTTTTTGATCGTATCACAACAAGAAAACCAGCCATTACTGACCGTCTAAAATAACCCAAAAYGGTCGGTAAAACGCGAAAAACGGTCGRTAATAGCTTTACCAACCKTTTAGGGTTGGTAACTGATGGTCGGCAATCGCATGGTCARTAATTTAGGGTTTACCGACCGTATAACGGTCGGAAAATTATTACCGACTGTAGACCRTGGCCCCCCCGCGGGGGGCTTRGGTCTACTATACCTCGAATGTGTGTAGTAGTGTTGTAGGCTTGAGCCACAGAACCCGCACGTAAGTGCGTTGAGGGAGTGTTGTCGAGTAAGGGGATCGCCACCGTGCCTATAAAGGTTAATCACGGACGCCCGAAACGTTGNCTCCTTAACCAAGCTAATAAGGTCTYGGGTTTGAGCTCGAGCCTTGGGAATGAAAATAAAATCTACTTAGGAGTGATACTGTCCATTAAAGTATACAAGAAAATTTAACTCCGACGAGAAATTGAAACACAAACTTGACATTGAAATTAGTTCAACTTGGTATCAAATTTTAGGACTCACTAGGTACTAGTTCTGACATGGGGTACCCATCCAATTGCATTCAATAGTCAATACTACATGTTGGGTTAATAATCAGCTTCTTTGTTTGATTTGTCGAGAATATTTAGATTAGACTTTAATATTTATGGAGTTTTTATTAAGATTTTTTTTGCCTTTTAAGCTAGTTGGTCGTTAATATAACTTAACCAACAATTTCAAATACTAGGTACTTGGATCGATACTCTGATTTAGTTAACAGACGCTCGAACAAGGAATTGGTTCTACTAGGACCCTCCAAATTAAATATTGGCGGCCATATGCCGCCATCAGAGACGACGCATATGCTGCTTATCGCGTCGCCTCTTACATTAAAAGCGACGCATATGCCGTCTATCGCGTCGCCTCTTATGTAAGAGGCGACAAGCCAAAGACGACGCGATATGCCATTTTCCGGCGATGCGATAGAGATTTTTTTAGTAGTGTGGGTCTAAAAACCTATTACCGAGGCAGAATTGGTTCTAACTAGCTAGATTTTGAGCTACCTAGAATTGGATCCAGTGCTAGTTGAAGAATTAACAACTTACCTAGAATTTGTGTTMACTCCTTATTAATAAAAACCTACCTTTCTTTACAATTTGTATTTAAGAATTAATTTTTTTTCTATTATTATTGCTGCTATCTATTGTTCAATGATTCTTAACATTTTTCATATATATCATATACTGATATACATGTCACACACAATTTATAATAAAATTATTTTCCAATAATTATCACATGCATATGAGACCAGCTGGAAGTCCCCTCAGTTTTAATGCACATGTTTTAATGAAATTTTTTTGATCGTATCACAACAAGAAAATCAGCCATTACCGATCGTCTAAAATAACCCAAAACGGTCGGTAAAAACGCGAAAACGGTCGGTAATAGCTTTACCAACCGTTTAGGGTCGGTAACTAACAGTCGGCAATCGCATGGTCAGTAATAATTTAGGGTTTACCGACCGTTTAACGGTCGGAAAATTATTACCGACTGTCGACCGTGGCCCCCCGCGGGGGGCTTGGTCCTACCTCGAATGTGTGTAGTAGTGTTGTAGGCTTGAGCCACAGAACCCGCACGTGAGTGCGTTGAGAGAGTGTTGTCGAGTAAGGGGATCGCCACCGTGCCTATAAAGGTTAATCACGGACGCCCGAAATGTTGCTGCCAAAACAATGGCCCGACGGTCTGATCCAGTAACCAGTTCGTGGGTTCGGGGACATGGTACGGATTGAATCTTTAACCCAATCCGCCCGCATGTTGCGGCCTCTACTCGGTCTCATTGTAATTCCATTCAAGCACGATTATTGGATGCACGCAACTTAGCAATTTCAAACCTTATTCGCGTTCTAATCCTAAAGTTACTACTAAAAAGTGCGTTCTTATTATACAWAAAATGACTACCTAGCCTAAATATTGTGACCACTTGACATTAATCAATATTAATACGGTGCCTAAAAACCGATCATCCATAATTAATCTGACTTTAATGTGATTCACGTAATTCCGGTCTTATTTAAAGAATATACGAAGTGGCAGACAACAAAGCTATATACAATATGCATATATAAATATACATCATCCTTACCTTGTCCTGCAAACAAACAAATCGTTAGAATATAATGAATATAATGAAAACGCCTTTGATCGATCCGCTAAACAAGTCAAAAAACATGTTAGTATTGACGAAAAAAGTGCCTTTGATCGATCCGCTAGACAACACAAATAAACATGTTAGTATTGACATAATAATAAGGAATGAACGAAAATGAAAATGACATTGATAAAAACGAAAATGGAGAAGATTAATCCTACGTATTTACATGCAACAATTGAAAGTAGGTTTCTACATTTTATTAGTTAACTGAAACTCGAAATAGTTATTAATCAAGTTAAAAGGATGCGAAATGTAGGTTTTGGGTGAGTAACCTCAGAGTTATATGATTTCGCTCGTCGATTTGATTCCAAAAGAGTGCTAGAACTCGTATTTTGTGTTTTAGTACAAGAGAGTGTAAGTGAGGAAGCGAGAGAGTATGTGAAGCTTAGCGTCGTATGCCGTATTCTCGTAACGTGTGTGTCAATCTCTTCTCGTAAATGTGTGAATCCCTCGAAGAGTGAGACAAAGAGGGTATTTATAGGCACGAAACCAAAAAACGAGCGTATATACGCTCAAAACGAGCATATAACGCTCAAGAGGAGCGTATATACGCTCAATTTTATTCTGATTTCACTTCCAAATTCGAGATATATGATCCTAGGAGCGTATATAGCTTCATGGAGCTATATACGCGATTATACGGGTATTATACCATATATTTGCTTTGATTTTCTTGGATTTTGGATGAACTAGACACCCCTTTTGCAAGAAATACGATTCTAGGGGGTTCTAGAACATTCCGTGTATTTTTTTGGTATTTTGAAGTATTTTCTGATTTTTAGTATTTTTTGTGTATTTGATTTTTGTAAATATTGTAAATTATTAGAAAATTATAGAAAAATCGGAAAAAATAATCTAAAAATACTGGTGAACTCAGAAAAATGAGAAGAATGCAATGAAAAGTGGAATTATGAAGATCACCATATAAATTATTTTTAAAAAATCCTAAAACTAAATAGAAAATTCTAAAAATAGAAAATAAATAAAAGAAATAAAAGAAAATACTTTTTGCCTCTTATTTGACCTTTGCCTCATGATTTCGAGCATGGCTTCACATATTTCGAGCTTTTTTTACGAGTTCAACTACGTCTTTCAGAATCAAATCGATCACGAAACGTGGTATGTTTCATCATCGGTTACTCATTTGGGGAGACACATTTTGGTTCTACATCGACCGTTCGTTTCGATTGAGTAAAATAACAAACGTTGATTTGCGTCCTCTAAACGGACGAAAATTTCTGTTCGTCTACAATGGACGGAGATTACCGACCCGCGTCGACGGTCGGTAATATGTTGAAGGTCAACCCTATTTTGACTTTACGACGCGTCAAACGGCTAGTAAAACTTTTTCCCGCCAATCAAAACTCCCTCCAAAACTAAATAGGAGAGGTAACGACCGTTGAGTAGGTCGATAATAGGCCATCACCGACCGTTCAACGGCCACAATTGTATGGTTTAATTTTTTTTTATAAAATGGAATTACCGACCGCCCAGACGGTCGGTAATTCCAAATTTTTTTTTTAAATTCAAAAAATTCCCTGTAAAATTGGTGCAATTACGAAATAATTAAAACACTACGTTTAAATACTCTTGAGTGCAATGATCCTTAGACCTGTAGCATTTCATCAAAGGCAAATGTGGCTACAAAATGTGTTTAGTCGTTTTGTTCTAACACATCAAAACCAAAGTGTTTATATATACATACATACACATCCTAACTCCTAATAACACACATTAAGGCCCTATGTGCACAGGGTGTCGGAGGGTCATGAGGGTCATTGTCTCTACGAGGGAAAAGAAGGAGTGCTACTGCAGTGCTGACTGAAGATCTGGCTGTAGGCGTCTATATGTGGCCTACAACTGCGAGATATACTCATCTCGAGCGTGTAAAGTCTCCGAATGCTCTCGCTCCAAGGCAAGCCGCTCCTGTTCAACCTTTAGACGCTCCCTCTCTAACTCTGTCCTCACTCACTCGAACTCCTCTAGTCGCTAAAGAAATGGGGAAACAACAGAAGGATTCCATGTGGTAGAAGAAGTACCGACCTGAACCCCTACTCGACCTCTCGTAAAAGATCTGCACCGGTACCCAAACCGGACACTTTTCCCTTCTTCCTCCACCGACAGTCCCGAAGAAAACCTTGTTAGGGTTAACTGTGGATCCTTCGACTGACTTTCAGCAAGATTTTTCTCGTATGTTTCCTACAATAAATAATTTAGCATAACATAAGGAATAAGCATAGGAACAACATATAAAGTTTTAGCGATTTTAGGTCATCTTAGGCCATTTTCGCGACTAACTTACACACTTTCAACCCATACAAGGTTTTAAAGGATAAAAATGTCTAACATAATTAAATTAAGCTTCCTAAGACTTGTTTTAGTAGTTTAGACAAATTAACTCAAAATAGGCCATTTTAGTCATATAACAGAGTGAAAGATATTATTAGTATGTGAAATCTTGTTAGATCTTGACTTAAATAAAATTACAATGATACTGATCCTATCAACTCAATCATTATTAGTAATATACAAAATATCTATACGCACCATGTTACATTTTCTTGGTGAAAATATTATAGTTAGATAAAAGTGTATTACTGAGTGAATTCTAAACAGAATTTGATAAGCAACAGGAAGATCCTTGATGATATTGATCCCATATATAAAATAACGGCCATGAAAAGACTAGTCATGTAAAGGAGAATATATCCTTAATAACACCCACTACATGATGTATGTTCTTCATTCCATCATCAAAATGCGAGAGGAAGCTTAATTATTATTAGTGATGATCGAACTTATCGAAATCGATCTAGATCAGATATTGTATATCCTCTTAAAGAGTGGTTAATATAATCTCTTCCACGAATTATCATATGATTGTTTTGATTCCCCTTAAGCAAATCTTGAAAAATTCTCACTTTACTTGATGCAGAATAATGCAACTAAAGGAGGTCATTATCTASCCAATTTCTTTGCAACACCAAAGCAAATTGGATTGTATTTTATCTTATCCTAACCATAGTATGTTACAGTCATCGGCCATACGTACAACTCGGTTCGATTGTTGTACTACATACCCCCTTATAAATAGCAATGCCGAATACCCCGAAGTCAATCACAAACAATCAACCACTTCAATTCATTCCAAGAAAGAAGGAAAAAAAAAACACATAAAATGGATAGAGTAAGTGAGTTAGCTCGGACCAAGGCAGCCGTGATCTTTACAAAGAGTTCGTGTTGCATGTGTCACAGCATTAGTACGTTATTCTACGATCTAGGAGCAAGCCCTGCGGTCTATGAGCTAGACCGGGAGGCTAGAGGCCGCGAAATGGAGTGGGCCTTACAGCGGTTAGGGTGCACCCCTAGTGTCCCTGCAGTGTTTATAGGTGGAAAGTTTGTGGGGTCCGCTAAGGACGTGCTCGGAGCTCACCTTAATGGCTCCCTTAAAGACATGCTTCTTGAAGCTAAAGCTATATGGTTCTAGCTTAGTTATTGTAAATTAAGTGAAGCAAAGATCAAAAGCTTACTTGTTATTTTTATTTTGTGAGCTTTTGATGATCAGATCACCACATTATATTAATTTGTGGTCTGTAAGTCATGTCATTAATGCAAAGAATTATGGAAGGGYTTAAGCCATTACTTCCATGCATTGTATGTATATTATCTTTGYATTTCAAATTTGCAATCATTWAAGTTATAATAATGCATCTAAGCATTRACATTAATTTTAGCTATTAGACAGTAAGTATGAAGTATCAGTTTTAAAAACACAATGTCAAATTGTACCCCTTATCGACATTGACAAATTTTTGGGTTCRTCACTAGCTGTATAAATTAAGGCACCATAGGAAAAGAGTGACTATTGTATCGGATTTGATTTGACCAAATATGCGCTATATTACGCTGTAACTAGTTTTTGTAAGGTGAAAAGAACGCACCCAAGTGAAATTACAAAAAAAGAAGTTTAAATTCATATATGTTTGACTAATAAGCAAATGTAATTTAAGCATGTAAGCAAAGTTAACAATAATCTACTGCATATACTAAACGAGCAATGTACATGATTAGTATGACTCTTGATCATGCATGACTATGATTGAGTTAATTCGGTTTGTTTTTTCTCAAAGAGTAAAAATTAACAAGTGTAATTAAGATGATTAACAAGTGTAATACTCTGATGCATTCTAAATCTTCATTGATCATATAGTCCGATCATGCTAGTCCAGTTGGCAGTTGCTAATATACACACCACTAGGAACAGCTGGTCAGAGCAGTCAAATAAGCATAATGGTTAAATTCTGGACTTATTACCACAGTTTAGACTGCAGTACTCAAAAGAACAATGCCTAACTGAAAGAGTGAAAGGTAGTAGTRACCTGAATACAGAATAAAGGGTGCGATTCCTGCTTAAGCTTTCAGTGACTTGGCTTTTCAATCATCTATTCTACTGTCAAACGTCTCGGACGAGAATTCRTCTTTTCTATGTTGGTTTTCAATCACTGCCATTCTCAGCTATTCGGAGATAAACGAGGTATGCCTGAAATCAAATGTCATCCACAATGGTATCTATTTATTTAGCAACAATCTTGCTTCAAAACACTTCCGCTAACAAGCAACACACAACCATAGGAACAGTAAAACTTGGATGAAAAAAGCAGCACATCTCCTGAACTCAAAAAAGGACTTATGACACTGTTATCTGCGGATAAACACTCGTGGTTGCACAACATTAAAGAAAGACATTCACCTGAATTCCTAACAAAACTCCATCAAAAACCTGTCAACTTCCGAGCAGAAAAGATAAGTATCAGCAGTTGCAACATTGTCATGTTGGCAATGGCAAAATCTTGTTCTTCTTAGACAACTTTTGAATAACCTTCCTATTGACGCTATGAAAGTCCACCTGATTGCCATTGAACATCTCACTTGCCTCTTCATCTGCGCTTCTTTCTCAACCTCAGATCATCAAATAAAATACAACAACTCTGTAAGGCCACCTTATGACAGCCTCTATTACTCTATTAGGTGTCCATCATCCTCTGGTTGTCATATCCAGGACAAGCATCAATTAATTTTGACTTACAACTTGCTAATTACATGGTTTAGGTCAGATTCAGGTCATATAAAACTATTAATTTTGTGAATGAACAAAGATCATTATTACAACAACAACTATATGTATAACTGATTTTGTGAAATAGATAAGGTTTGAGCCTCACCTCACCATTAGTTGTCCATTATTACTTAAGTGAAGATTAATGACCTATTTCAATGGGGCACAATGTACATTTTCTTACTTCTTTTGAAGCAATAATGAATTACTGGAGTTGTCAATAATACCATCAATTTGTACCTCTCTTATTTTCCATCACAGAGCATCTCACATTCTCAAAACATTATGGAGTTCAACGATTCGGTCGTTGAATGCAGAATAGTTGGACTTACTAACATTCATGGTAAAGGAAGATATAACTCCTCATATAAATTAAAGAAGAGATACTTCCTACAAAGAATATGGGTTGTCATATTGATGGAACTTTTTTCGAATAGGTGAAATGTATACTACCTAGTACTATACGTAGCAGCCATTGATTTTGACATAATCATCTATTCCTGTAAATTGTAACTGAATATACAAAAAGAATATCGGTTAATCTATAATCGCCGGGATTTCACAGATTGTGATGCTGTGGTATAGCAAGGACACAAATAATTGCTAGAGAGTTACAGTTTGTCTGCCATTACTTGCAGTATCTCATGCCAATTCGTTGCAGAAATCACATGTACATCATTCTTCTTAATATTTGCAACGACAATAAATGCTAATAATCAAGGATATTGTTGTTGTAAAGTTTGATCACGTATATATATATAAAGAAAACAAAGAATGATGAATAGACTGTTTCTGAGTAGTTTCTAACTTACTGACTTATATTAATAAGTAAATCCGAAGACAGCATATCCTAATCATCAAGTTTATTGCTGTTGTAGGAATTGAAATCTAATTAAGAGAAGACCCATGTCTATGAGATGATTATATATTAGCGAATAACTCGAATTGAAGCGAGGAAGAAGGAATAGTTTTTCTGACATTCTGGAACAAGTATCAAACAGAAAGTCAGAAGCAGCAGACTAGCTAAAGTTACATAACCAGATTAGAAGTTTTATTGAAGTCACTAGCTAATTAACTCAAATATGGATACTCCAACACCATAAGACAATGCAAACAGGTTAATGTTAATTCATGAACATCAGAAAGTATGTTGCTTCAAATACTTAACACTCAAATCTTTTCCACATCAGACTATGTGAGCATCTTTTAAGAGTATCAATTGGCCATGTTGTGGCGGACAGCTCTCAAGGAGTATGGAGAAAAAAGTTTAGATTCTTGCTAACCCAGAGGCAGTTAGAGACTCGGATTAAGCTTCAGGACTGTTGCTACTAATAGGAACAGAATCTGAGTTATGGCTTACTTTCAAAGCGAAAAGGAGAGGAATAATATAGTCAACCAATAACACTTCACTACCACATGTTCACATTCATGTTGCAGAAGAAATAGTCTCAAATTGAGCCTATGCTAGTTGATATACATGCATAAGCATCATAACCAGCGGCCTACACCATTCGTATCTTGATTTCATCTTTCTTTGTTTATCAATCTATTATTTGCTCTTTGTTGACTCGTACACAAATAATACCATCATTTGAATGATCAAATTAGTCATCGGAGAATATATCCATTCTAGCTAGCTTTGCTCATGCATATTGTGTCATTCTTTGTGTGTAGATTAGCCAGCTATTGAGATAAACCATCTAGTTTAGGAATGGCGTTTAATTTCGGCAATTCTTACCTTTATATAACATAAATGTACAAGGCTTTTTATCTTTCCAGTTTAAGAACAACTTCAGCTTCAATATTTATCCATTATGAAACGTGATACCATTTCGTCAGGGTCATTTTTCATGTATTCAAGGGAAGGAACCATTATTTTTGTAAATGTTGATGAGACCCCTTATCCACTGCATTATCACTCTTTATCAATTGAATCAATAATTTCTGCATATTTTCCAAACCCTTATAAATTGGTACTAAATGTCTAGCAGCCAAGAAGAACATAACTGCCCTACAGTGCATAACCTAAAATACTTCCTACCTCGACCGACAACCTTAATATATATATCTCCTGTACAACATACACATATATATATCTGAAAACACACATCACTAAGTTATTCAAGCACATAGTTTATCTTTTATAATATATCTTTTATTTAGCTTGCTTTCAACAGTTCTGTGTCACATAGTTAACTAGAATGGAAAGAATTAACCATTTGGCAGGGACTAAGGCAGCAGTGATATTTAGCAAGAGTTCGGATTGCATGTGTCACAGCATTAAGACACTTTTCTATGACCTTGGAGCGAGCCCAGCAATTTATGAGCTGGATCACGATCCATGTGGTCCGGAAATGGAGTGGGTTTTACAACATGATTATGGCTGCAGTCCAACTGTACCTGCAGTCTTCATAGGCGGAAAGTGCGTGGGCTCAAACCGAGATGTGCTTTCTGCTCACCTTAATGGTTCTCTCAAAGCTAAGCTGTTTCAAGCAAAAGCTATCTGGCTTTAGAAAGAATGATCATAAAATGAAGGCATAGTATATTAGTATTATGCCTTTAATTAAGACCCTTAACTATAGCTTTTCATTCCTAAACTAAAATGTAGAGATGCTTAAATTAATGTAGTCTGCAGTTAATGCTAACTTACTACATATTGTTCTAAATCAAACTGTAAAATTAGAACTTTAGTTGCAGGTTGAAGTATATGTATGAATTTCTTCCAAAATATGGYTTGGAATACGAATAAACGGGAAATATGTACTATATGAATTTCCTCACAAATCAGTGTAATCTGTATTGGACTGCATTCCAACATATATTAACAGGACAGTATGTTTGTTGATAATAGTATATACTTGGTTAGTGTACGTCTTTATTAGCTTTCGTTTTCTTTTACAGTTGATTGCAACGAATTGCAGGCCTGCTATTCCTTATCCATTACAGTGCTAATATATAATGTCACAACCTTATTCCTACTTATACCCCTTGTGCTTTGGTATCTAAGTAGTTTCAAAAAACTATCAAGGTGCACAAGTTTTGTGCCTAGTCGGATTTTCTTAATTTAGTTCTGATTCAAGAATGAGATAGAATTAGAACGAAAACAGGCAGCACAATGTAGAAACGATCACCATTTGCTAACCAAGATAGATTCTCAGAATCATCAACTTCATTTGTAGAACTCAACCCATAAGCATCTTGTTATCTAACCAATTCCCCAGTGATGAAATCGACTAAATAGAGCCAAGTAACGTAAGACAAAAAAAAGTAGGGAAAGACGGAACTATACAGTGACATATATTGCTTTAATTGTCAACATACTCCTGTAAATATACATGGAGCCTGGAGCAGCTGATTGGAGCAGTCACATCAGCATAATGATTAAGCTCCTTGACTTATCACCCGCAGTTTGGACTGCAGGCTGCAGTAGTCAACACTGCCTCACCCATACACCATTGAGCTCCTTTGGTTATTGCACTGAATAATTTCCCGAAATAAAAATGGATGAAACAGATGAATTCAAATCAAACAAGTTCTCGCTTAAAAGGTAGTACGGAGTAAATTCAATACAGAGAAGAGCAAGCTGACATAAAATTCTGAAGTTAACACAAGAACAGAAACTGTACAATGGTCTAACAAGTAGATTCAATTCAGATCAAAAAGAGGATTCAAATTAAACAGCAGTTTTCCAGTCTGAGAGATTCTTTCGTCCACTGAATCACCAAATTTCTTGAAACATGCGTGCATTAAAACTTACACATATGCAACAACATTAAGGGATTGTTAACAAGCCTGACAAAATCGCAGTGCATGAAACAAGGCAAAATTAGAAGCACGATTTACCTCAGTTGCACCAAGTTCTCTATTGCTGCAATCTTTTTCCCTAGGTAGAATACACAGAAAAAGTAAAATAGCAATAAAAAAGAAGCCCTCTGTTCTAATTAACAATCAATGCTAAACATGTCACAAATGTTGCAACTGTATATATATATATATATATAATATATATATATATATATATATATAATATATATATATATATATATATATATATAATATATATTATATATATATATATAATAGTAAATTATCATCCAATAGTTTGGAGTGAGCAGGAGTTATTCATGAATAAGTTAGAACAGCAAAATGACCAATGTAGTTAAAAGGGGTTCTCTTAACTCTCAGCAACTGGCTTTTCACTCATCTTTTCTATTGTCAAACTGTAAATTTCAGCTCTTCTGAGATAATAGAGGTCTGTTCCCAAACTGTCTTAGCAGTCAATCAATTCAACGTAGTAGTCTCGTTTTGGTTTGATCACATTTTCATGAGTGATACCTGCTGATTGTTCACGAATGCAATGAAAATCTAGAGAGAAAAAGAGGTAAATAGATAGCACATTTTGTCATTGTTAGTAATATTGTGTATGAATTACAAAAATGTATAGTTTTCAAGCCTATATAGGCTGATACAGATGCAGTGTATTACAATAAAATGACCTTAAGGTCCTAACTAACCCCCCCTTAAAGACATCAACATGAAGGTTGCTTATCACCCCCCCTCAAGTTTGGCATAGAAGAAGTCCATGCCTAAACTGGACACACATAAAATTGAACTGGACCGTAAGGAAGTGATGTTGTGAATACATCTGCTAATCTGACTTCCCATAGGGACATTAGGACAGTTCGCAATAACCCTTCATTGACTCTTATTCCACTGTGAAATGACAATCAAGCTCAATAATGCTTGGTTCTTCTCATGGAATACAGAGTCCTTGCAATATGAAGAGCTGACTGATATCACAATGTAAAGTGACAGGGCTTGAGATTCTCAATTCCCATTTCCTCCAAATAGTCTAACTCAACCAACAACTCAGAACTAGCACTGGCCCATTCTCTAATATCTCAGCTTCCTGCAGAGGATTTGGGACACTGTATGTTGCTTCTTACTTTTCCAAGAATTGGAGAGTTGCACAAGCATGACATATACACCTGAAATAGACTTCTAGTATCAAGGGGCAGATACCCCCAATTCACTAATCTACTGAAAGCTTGAAGTCCTTAGATGATCAGAACCTTGAAGTAGAATCCCTTGAGTAGCAGTATTAGCCAAATAATGAAGGACATGCTGCAAAGCATTAAAGTGTGGAATTCTAGGCTCATGCAAAAACTGGCTAAGTGTTTGGACAGAATAAGAAAGATCTGGTCTAGTGTTTGTAAGAAAATTTAATTTTCCAACCAAACACCTGTAATGTTCTGCATTTGTGAGCAATTCTCCTTCTGAAGCAGAAAGTTTAAGGTTCAAAGGTAAAGGAGCAGCCACAGGTTTAATCTTAGATAATGCAGCCTCTGCAAGAATCTCTTTAGTAAACTTGTGTTGAGATAAAACAATCCCTTGTGCAGAATAAGAAACCTCAAAGCCAAGAAAATAATGCAATCTCCCCAAATCTTTGATACCAAAAACTGTATTCAAATGAGACTTGAACTGATTTATAGCAGTGTCATTGTTTCCTGTGACCACTATATCATCAACATACACACCAGCCATCATAATTTCATCTCCTGTCTTTTTAAGAAAAAGAGAATAATCATTCTTAGATTGTACAAACCCTTGATGATGTAATTCCTGAACCAATCTAGCAAACCATTGCCTGCTTGCTTGCTTAAGTCCATATAAGGATTTTTTGAGTTTGCAAACCAAGTTGTGAGGATTTGGAACTCCTGGTGGCAATTTCATATAGACATCCTCATGCAAATCTCCATGAATAAAAGCATTGTTCACATCCAACTGGTGTAAATTCCAACCCTTTGACCCTGCAACAGCTATAAGACCCCTTATTGTAGCCATCTTAACCACAGGAGAAAAAGTCTCTGAATAATCAATTCCATACTTTTGAGAATACCCAACAGCAACCAGTCTTGCTTTTAGTCTTTCCAATGATCCATCAGCCTTAACCTTACTCTTGTAAACCCATTTAGATGCTATAGCCTTCTTTCCAGCAGGTAATGGAACTAAATCCCATGTATTATTATGTTGTAAAGCAGATAATTCAGATTCCATGGCTTTAACCCATCCTGGATGTGCAGCAGCTTGTTGATAGGTAGTAGGTTCTAAAGGAATGGAGTGTGAAGTTAATGCTGCAGACTGTCCTGGGGAAAAGAGAACTAGGTTACACCAGTGAGGAGAAGAAGAAAGAGTGATATTGGCTTTCTTAGAGTTAGGAAAATGACATTGATAATCTTGAAGATAAGATGGAAGTTTAATAGTCCTAGTTGACCTTCTAGGAGGATCAGGTTGAATCAGTGTAGAAATAGGTGCAGAAGAAGTTGAAATTTCTTGTGGAGAAACAGGAAAAGTAGGTGGAGATGGAAGTTGAGTTTGGGTAGAAGAAGAAATGGGTGAAAACTGATCATGATCTTCCTGAAGGTTAGAAAATTGAAAAACATCAGGAAGATCATAATTTGAAGGATGAAGGACAGGAGTATGATCAGGGAGAAAAATGGGAAAAGTAGAATGTGAAGGAGTTAAAGGGGAAGAAGAAAAATGGAAAGGAAAGTGTCTTTCAAAGAAAACAACATCCCTGGAAATAATTATCTTTTTGTTTGTAAGATCTAGAACTTTGTAAGCTTTATGGTTAGCAGGGTAGCCTAAGAAGACACAAGGCAAAGCTCTAGGATCCAACTTGTTTCTGTTGACTTTCAAGGTGGAAACAAAACACAAACATCCAAAAACCCTTAAATGATCAAGGTTAGGAGCTGTGTTAAAAAGTCTTTCAAAAGGTGAGAGATTTTGAATGGCTTTGAGAGGTAGTCTATTGATAATATGAACTGCAGTCAAAACACATTCATTCCAATACTTAACAGGGACTTTAGATTGAATATACAAACCCCTTGCAGTTTCCATTAGATGCCTATGTTTCCTCTCCACAACTCCATTTTGTTGTGGAGTAAAAGAGAGAGAAATTTGTCACATTTCATGAGTGATACCTGTGATCAAATGTCACGAGGATGTCAACAACAATTTGTTCAAAACACTTACAAGTATTGCACATTTGCACTCTTAGTCTTCAAATATTCCAGCCAACAAGCCATACAAAACCATAGAAACTACTAGAAGCAGAAATTATCCTGGACTCAGAAAAGGACTTGTGAATACAGTTATCAAGCAGATAAAGCTCTCTTAGAAGCCTCATCCAGTGGTTGCAGAAAAAAATCCAGTTGAATTCAGTTCAAAATTTCATCTGAAACATTGCGATTTCCTAGACTGAAGAGGTAAGTATAAGCTGTTGCAGCATTAGTCTTACAATCGGATTATGATAGTAATGATAGCGTAGCCACATTTAAAAGACTCAAGAGCATCAGCCATTGCAGCATTGATCAAGTTGGCAGATATCTTGTTCTTCGTACACAAGTTTTGACAAACATTGCACCATCATTTGCACTCTTGTGGAATTAAACATTATTTCCATGAATCACCTCATTTTGGCCTACAATTTGGTTCTCAAATCTCCACACTAACTCCCGAAACCATTTAGGAGTTTTATCTTTTCAACTAGAAAGAAAAAGAAAACATTGCAACATCATGAGATAAAAAACCTTCTTTAGGAATTTCAGGAAAACGGTTGCCAGAAACTTCAGTCCATTTTATGTCAGCCTCAAACTCAGCCTACAAATAACAAGCACGGCCATGGCATCGCCGCCAGCCCTACATCACCAAATTCAGTTAGTTGATGCCATATGGCAGCCTTTTATTATCAACATTTACTGGAAGCTGGAGACTATGAAAGGAAGCATTGAACTTTCTCAACTTCATCCTCTGTTCTTGTCATATCTGGGAGGAGTATCATATAATTTCAGATTCAATCATAATAATTATTGATTTAGGCCTAATTCAATCACATAAAACTTTTCATTCATAAGGCTTTTGATGCAGTCTGCAGTTACTAACTTACTACATATACAGGGGTTGAACAAGAAACGAAACATCGAAAGAGTCTGTATATTATTCTAAATTGAAGTGCAAAATCAGAACAATATTTGCAGGTTAATGTAAATGAATTTCCTCCATAATATAACTTGGAATAATGATGAATTACCAGCAGTAGTTAGGAAAGCATATTTCGAGAAATTTTCTGCACGATTCAAGGACAGCATGTCTATGAATTGGACTGTATTCTAAAATTAAAAGGAAAGTATGTTTTGATGCAAATATTTCTTTAGGGATTCACATGTTTCAAATGAAAGGAAGTATACAAAACTGATATGGCAACAATATCACTTGCTTAGATCGTAGTTTAAACCATCAACTTTTGACTGACCTGCCTCTTTGGCAGTCAACAGTCTTCAAAGGAAGAAGACAGCTCAGTTTATGGACCCTGAGTGCTTGAAAAGCAGACAGCATTGGGTTTTTAATTATTGTTATCGCTGTTATTTCCATAACGTAACCTACATTTGTGGAAACCATAACTCATAAAGCATCTGTTATCCAACCGATAATGACTGATATAATCACATAGAGGCAAGTAACGTAGAAAATGTGCAGGGAAGATGGACTGCAGACCTGCAGTAACATTAGTCTGGTTTTTAATATACACGGCGCTAGGATCAGCTGGTCGGAGCAGAAATCAGCATAATCATTAAGTTGTAGTGAACAATGCCTAACTGAACAGTTGTAGTGAACTGATTACGGAACAAAGGGCCTAATTCCTGTTTAAACTAGTCTATTTTGTCRTCACAATGTCACAACATGCTTATCTCAGTTTTCAATCACAGCCTTTTTTCAGCGATTCTGAGATTAACAAGGTCTGATTCTGAACTRTCTCAGTAGTTAACATGGCAGTCGTCTCCTTTAGTTTAGTAACCCTCAATTTTGATGACTGRAAATTAAATGCCACAAGGGTATTTATTTATTTAACAACAAATTTGTTTCAAAACACTTCCAAGTATGAAAGCTGACACTCTTAGTATCCATTGCATTTCTGTCAACAAGACACACACAGCCATAAAAACAGTAAAACTCTGGAGGAAACATCCAAGAGCTTAGACACAAAAAAAGCAGAAGCTCTCCTGAGCTATTGAAGCCTGTTGTGAAACTGTGATCTGCCGATGATCCACTCATTGAACTATTGAAGCCTGGTGTGGTTGCAGAACATTACAGAAAAAAACTCCACCTGAAATCATAACAGATATTTCATCCAAAGCCTGTTGGTTTTCTAGGCAGAAAAGATCAGTATCAGCTGTTGCAGCATTAGTCTCACAGTACAATCTGTTYTGAAGCCTTTGCGGCATTTGTCATGYTAATATTGGCAAGAATCTTGTTCTTCTTACACAAGTTTTGAAGAACCTTCCTATTGAGGCTATGAAAGTACACCTTCTTATTACCATTGAACATCTTACTTGCCTCCTCATCTCGCGCTTCTTTCACAACTAACATGGTCTTTCATAAGCCTCAAACTTAGCCTACAACAATGAACTTAGCTGTCAAGCAGCCTTCCATCATCAAATTCAGTTTGTTCTGCCATCTGTCAGCCTTCCATTATCAAGAACTTACAGGAGAGCTGGAGAGCATTAAAACAGCATCGCACGACTACATCAGAATAACACAACTCTGTAAGGCTACATCATGACATACAGCCTCTTTTAGGTGTCCTGTGTCCATCATCCTCTGGCTGTCATATCCAGGACAAGCATCAATTAGTTTTGAATTCTAACTTGCTAATTATACGGTTTAGGCCTAATTCAGATCAGATAATTAAAACTAATAAGTAGCAATTATATTATTTGGAGGACCTATGATGTTGTCTTAATCTCTCCAGTTAATCTATCACA